>OV816031.1:94172715-94425614 GCA_929113105.1 Agrypnus murinus | reverse complement strand
TAACCTCTCTCAATACATAATATACAGGTAGCAAAACTGTCAATGATCCAGCTGCCAATTGTAAAGGTTTCTCACTACTTAAAGTGTTATTCATGAAAAGCTTTCACTTTAAAATCCCTTGACAGCGCAGAACTGCAGCAGAACATATGAAAAGGCTTTTCACTACATAAATTACAACATTTTAACCTCTCTTAACGTATAAAGTCACAACACTGAAACCATCGCTGGACATGAGTTTCTACCTGAAAACTACTCACACCAGTCGTTGCATAATCATTCTCTTAACCTCTCTCAATACATAATATACAGGTAGCAAAACTGTCAATGATCCAGCTGCCAATTGTAAAGGTTTCTCACTACTTAAAGTGTTATTCATGAAAAGCTTTCTCTTTAAAATCCCTTGACAGCGCAGAACTGCAGCAGAACATATGAAAAGGCTTTTCACTACATAAATTACAACATTTTAACCTCTCTTAACGTATAAAGTCACAACACTGAAACCATCGCTGGACATGAGTTTCTACCTGAAAACTACTCACACCAGTCGTTGCATAATCATTCTCTTAACCTCTCTCAATACATAATATACAGGTAGCAAAACTGTCAATGATCCAGCTGCCAATTGTAAAGGTTTCTCACTACTTAAAGTGTTATTCATGAAAAGCTTTCACTTTAAAATCCCTTGACAGCGCAGAACTGCAGCAGAACATATGAAAAGGCTTTTCACTACATAAATTACAACATTTTAACCTCTCTTAACGTATAAAGTCACAACACTGAAACCATCGCTGGACATGAGTTTCTACCTGAAAACTACTCACACCAGTCGTTGCATAATCTTTCTCTTAACCTCTCTCAATACATAATATACAGGTAGCAAAACTGTCAATGAACCAGCTGCCAATTGTAAAGGTTTCTCACTACTTAAAGTGTTATTCATGAAAAGCTTTCACTTTAAAATCCCTTGACAGCGCAGAACTGCAGCAGAACATATGAAAAGGCTTTTCACTACATAAATTACAACATTTTAACCTCTCTTAACGTATAAAGTCACAACACTGAAACCATCGCTGGACATGAGTTTCTACCTGAAAACTACTCACACCAGTCGTTGCATAATCGTTCTCTTAACCTCTCTCAATACATAATATACAGGTAGCAAAACTGTCAATGAACCAGCTGCCAATTGTAAAGGTTTCTCACTACTTAAAGTGTTATTCATGAAAAGCTTTCACTTTAAAATCCCTTGACAGCGCAGAACTGCAGCAGAACATATGAAAAGGCTTTTCACTACATAAATTACAACATTTTAACCTCTCTTAACGTATAAAGTCACAACACTGAAACCATCGCTGGACATGAGTTTCTACCTGAAAACTACTCACACCAGTCGTTGCATAGTCGTTCTCTTAACCTCTCTCAATACATAATATACAGGTAGCAAAACTGTCAATGATCCAGCTGCCAATTGTAAAGGTTTCTCACTACTTAAAGTGTTATTCATGAAAAGCTTTCACTTTAAAATCCCTTGACAGCGCAGAACTGCAGCAGAACATATGAAAAGGCTTTTCACTACATAAATTACAACATTTTAACCTCTCTTAACGTATAAAGTCACAACACTGAAACCATCGCTGGACATGAGTTTCTACCTGAAAACTACTCACACCAGTCGTTGCATAATCGTTCTCTTAACCTCTCTCAATACATAATATACAGGTAGCAAAACTGTCAATGATCCAGCTGCCAATTGTAAAGGTTTCTCACTACTTAAAGTGTTATTCATGAAAAGCTTTCACTTTAAAATCCCTTGACAGCGCAGAACTGCAGCAGAACATATGAAAAGGCTTTTCACTACATAAATTACAACATTTTAACCTCTCTTAACGTATAAAGTCACAACACTGAAACCATCACTGGACATGAGTTTCTACCTGAAAACTACTCACACCAGTCGTTGCATAATCGTTCTCTTAACCTCTCTCAATACATAATATACAGGTAGCAAATCTGTCAATGATCCAGCTGCCAATTGTAAAGGTTTCTCACTACTTAAAGTGTTATTCATGAAAAGCTTTCACTTTAAAATCCCTTGACAGCGCAGAACTGCAGCAGAACATATGAAAAGGCTTTTCACTACATAAATTACAACATTTTAACCTCTCTTAACGTATAAAGTCACAACACTGAAACCATCGCTGGACATGAGTTTCTACCTGAAAACTACTCACACCAGTCGTTGCATAATCGTTCTCTTAACCTCTCTCAATACATAATATACAGGTAGCAAAACTGTCAATGAACCAGCTGCCAATTGTAAAGGTTTCTCACTACTTAAAGTGTTATTCGTGAAAAGCTTTCACTTTAAAATCCCTTGACAGCGCAGAACTGCAGCAGAACATATGAAAAGGCTTTTCACTACATAAATTACAACATTTTTAACCTCTCTTAACGTATAAAGTCACAACACTGAAACCATCGCTGGACATGAGTTTCTACCTGAAAACTACTCACACCAGTCGTTGCATAATCATTCTCTTAACCTCTCTCAATACATAATATACAGGTAGCAAAACTGTCAATGAACCAGCTGCCAATTGTAAAGGTTTCTCACTACTTAAAGTGTTATTCATGAAAAGCTTTCACTTTAAAATCCCTTGACAGCGCAGAACTGCAGCAGAACATATGAAAAGGCTTTTCACTACATAAATTACAACATTTTAACCTCTCTTAACGTATAAAGTCACAACACTGAAACCATCACTGGACATGAGTTTCTACCTGAAAACTACTCGCAGCAGTCGTTGCATAATCGTTCTCTTAACCTCTCTCAATACATAATATACAGGTAGCAAATCTGTCAATGATCCAGCTGCCAATTGTAAAGGTTTCTCACTACTTAAAGTGTTATTCATGAAAAGCTTTCACTTTAAAATCCCTTGACAGCGCAGAACTGCAGCAGAACATATGAAAAGGCTTTTCACTACATAAATTACAACATTTTAACCTCTCTTAACGTATAAAGTCACAACACTGAAACCATCGCTGGACATGAGTTTCTACCTGAAAACTACTCACACCAGTCGTTGCATAATCGTTCTCTTAACCTCTCTCAATACATAATATACAGGTAGCAAAACTGTCAATGAACCAGCTGCCAATTGTAAAGGTTTCTCACTACTTAAAGTGTTATTCGTGAAAAGCTTTTACTTTAAAATCCCTTGACAGCGCAGAACTGCAGCAGAACATATGAAAAGGCTTTTCACTACATAAATTACAACATTTTTAACCTCTCTTAACGTATAAAGTCACAACACTGAAACCATCGCTGGACATGAGTTTCTACCTGAAAACTACTCACACCAGTCGTTGCATAATCATTCTCTTAACCTCTCTCAATACATAATATACAGGTAGCAAAACTGTCAATGAACCAGCTGCCAATTGTAAAGGTTTCTCACTACTTAAAGTGTTATTCATGAAAAGCTTTCACTTTAAAATCCCTTGACAGCGCAGAACTACAGCAGAACATATGAAAAGGCTTTTCACTACATAAATTACAACATTTTAACCTCTCTTAACGTATAAAGTCACAACACTGAAACCATCGCTGGACATGAGTTTCTACCTGAAAACTACTCACACCAGTCGTTGCATAATCGTTCTCTTAACCTCTCTCAATACATAATATACAGGTAGCAAAACTGTCAATGATCCAGCTGCCAATTGTAAAGGTTTCTCACTACTTAAAGTGTTATTCATGAAAAGCTTTCACTTTAAAATCCCTTGACAGCGCAGAACTGCAGCAGAACATATGAAAAGGCTTTTCACTACATAAATTACAACATTTTAACCTCTCTTAACGTATAAAGTCACAACACTGAAACCATCGCTGGACATGAGTTTCTACCTGAAAACTACTCACACCAGTCGATGCATAATCGTTCTCTTAACCTCTCTCAATACATAATATACAGGTAGCAAAACTGTCAATGAACCAGTTGCCAATTGTAAAGGTTTCTCACTACTTAAAGTGTTATTCATGAAAAGCTTTCACTTTAAAATCCCTTGACAGCGCAGAACTGCAGCAGAACATATGAAAAGGCTTTTCACTACATAAATTACAACATTTTAACCTCTCTTAACGTATAAAGTCACAACACTGAAACCATCGCTGGACATGAGTTTCTACCTGAAAACTACTCACACCAGTCGTTGCATAATCGTTCTCTTAACCTCTCTCAATACATAATATACAGGTAGCAAAACTGTCTATGATCCAGCTGCCAATTGTAAAGGTTTCTCACTACTTAAAGTGTTATTCATGAAAAGCTTTCACTTTAAAATCCCTTGACAGCGCAGAACTGCAGCAGAACATATGAAAAGGCTTTTCACTACATAAATTACAACATTTTAACCTCTCTTAACGTATAAAGTCACAACACTGAAACCATCGCTGGACATGAGTTTCTACCTGAAAACTACTCACACCAGTCGTTGCATAATCGTTCTCTTAACCTCTCTCAATACATAATATACAGGTAGCAAAACTGTCAATGATCCAGCTGCCAATTGTAAAGGTTTCTCACTACTTAAAGTGTTATTCATGAAAAGCTTTCACTTTAAAATCCCTTGACAGCGCAGAACTGCAGCAGAACATATGAAAAGGCTTTTCACTACATAAATTACAACATTTTAACCTCTCTTAACGTATAAAGTCACAACACTGAAACCATCGCTGGACATGAGTTTCTACCTGAAAACTACTCACACCAGTCGTTGCATAATCGTTCTCTTAACCTCTCTCAATACATAATATACAGGTAGCAAAACTGTCAATGAACCAGTTGCCAATTGTAAAGGTTTCTCACTACTTAAAGTGTTATTCATGAAAAGCTTTCACTTTAAAATCCCTTGACAGCGCAGAACTGCAGCAGAACATATGAAAAGGCTTTTCACTACATAAATTACAACATTTTAACCTCTCTTAACGTATAAAGTCACAACACTGAAACCATCGCTGGACATGAGTTTCTACCTGAAAACTACTCACACCAGTCGTTGCATAATCGTTCTCTTAACCTCTCTCAATACATAATATACAGGTAGCAAAACTGTCAAGGAACCAGCTGCCAATTGTAAAGTTTTCTCACTACTTAAAGTGTTATTCATGAAAAGCTTTCACTTTAAAATCCCTTGACAGCGCAGAACTGCAGCAGAACATATGAAAAGGCTTTTCACTACATAAATTACAACATTTTAACCTCTCTTAACGTATAAAGTCACAACACTGAAACCATCGCTGGACATGAGTTTCTACCTGAAAACTACTCACACCAGTCGTTGCATAATCATTCTCTTAACCTCTCTCAATACATAATATACAGGTAGCAAAACTGTCAATGATCCAGCTGCCAATTGTAAAGGTTTCTCACTACTTAAAGTGTTATTCATGAAAAGCTTTCACTTTAAAATCCCTTGACAGCGCAGAACTGCAGCAGAACATATGAAAAGGCTTTTCACTACATAAATTACAACATTTTAACCTCTCTTAACGTATAAAGTCACAACACTGAAACCATCGCTGGACATGAGTTTCTACCTGAAAACTACTCACACCAGTCGTTGCATAATCGTTCTCTTAACCTCTCTCAATACATAATATACAGGTAGCAAAACTGTCAATGATCCAGTTGCCAATTGTAAAGGTTTCTCACTACTTAAAGTGTTATTCATGAAAAGCTTTCACTTTAAAATCCCTTGACAGCGCAGAACTGCAGCAGAACATATGAAAAGGCTTTTCACTACATAAATTACAACATTTTAACCTCTCTTAACGTATAAAGTCACAACACTGAAACCATCGCTGGACATGAGTTTCTACCTGAAAACTACTCACACCAGTCGTTGCATAATCGTTCTCTTAACCTCTCTCAATACATAATATACAGGTAGCAAAACTGTCAAGGAACCAGCTGCCAATTGTAAAGTTTTCTCACTACTTAAAGTGTTATTCATGAAAAGCTTTCACTTTAAAATCCCTTGACAGCGCAGAACTGCAGCAGAACATATGAAAAGGCTTTTCACTACATAAATTACAACATTTTAACCTCTCTTAACGTATAAAGTCACAACACTGAAACCATCGCTGGACATGAGTTTCTACCTGAAAACTACTCACACCAGTCGTTGCATAATCATTCTCTTAACCTCTCTCAATACATAATATACAGGTAGCAAAACTGTCAATGATCCAGCTGCCAATTGTAAAGGTTTCTCACTACTTAAAGTGTTATTCATGAAAAGCTTTCACTTTAAAATCCCTTGACAGCGCAGAACTGCAGCAGAACATATGAAAAGGCTTTTCACTACATAAATTACAACATTTTAACCTCTCTTAACGTATAAAGTCACAACACTGAAACCATCGCTGGACATGAGTTTCTACCTGAAAACTACTCACGCCAGTCGTTGCATAATCGTTCTCTTAACCTCTCTCAATACATAATATACAGGTAGCAAAACTGTCAAGGAACCAGCTGCCAATTGTAAAGTTTTCTCACTACTTAAAGTGTTATTCATGAAAAGCTTTCACTTTAAAATCCCTTGACAGCGCAGAACTGCAGCAGAACATATGAAAAGGCTTTTCACTACATAAATTACAACATTTTAACCTCTCTTAACGTATAAAGTCACAACACTGAAACCATCGCTGGACATGAGTTTCTACCTGAAAACTACTCACACCAGTCGTTGCATAATCGTTCTCTTAACCTCTCTCAATACATAATATACAGGTAGCAAAACTGTCAAGGAACCAGCTGCCAATTGTAAAGTTTTCTCACTACTTAAAGTGTTATTCATGAAAAGCTTTCACTTTAAAATCCCTTGACAGCGCAGAACTGCAGCAGAACATATGAAAAGGCTTTTCACTACATAAATTACAACATTTTAACCTCTCTTAACGTATAAAGTCACAACACTGAAACCATCGCTGGACATGAGTTTCTACCTGAAAACTACTCACACCAGTCGTTGCATAATCGTTCTCTTAACCTCTCTCAATACATAATATACAGGTAGCAAAACTGTCAATGAACCAGTTGCCAATTGTAAAGGTTTCTCACTACTTAAAGTGTTATTCATGAAAAGCTTTCACTTTAAAATCCCTTGACAGCGCAGAACTGCAGCAGAACATATGAAAAGGCTTTTCACTACATAAATTACAACATTTTAACCTCTCTTAACGTATAAAGTCACAACACTGAAACCATCGCTGGACATGAGTTTCTACCTGAAAACTACTCACACCAGTCGTTGCATAATCGTTCTCTTAACCTCTCTCAATACATAATATACAGGTAGCAAAACTGTCAATGAACCAGCTGCCAATTGTAAAGTTTTCTCACTACTTAAAGTGTTATTCATGAAAAGCTTTCACTTTAAAATCCCTTGACAGCGCAGAACTGCAGCAGAACATATGAAAAGGCTTTTCACTACATAAATTACAACATTTTAACCTCTCTTAACGTATAAAGTCACAACACTGAAACCATCGCTGGACATGAGTTTCTACCTGAAAACTACTCACACCAGTCGTTGCATAATCATTCTCTTAACCTCTCTCAATACATAATATACAGGTAGCAAAACTGTCAAGGAACCAGCTGCCAATTGTAAAGTTTTCTCACTACTTTAAGTGTTATTCATGAAAAGCTTTCACTTTAAAATCCCTTGACAGCGCAGAACTGCAGCAGAACATATGAAAAGGCTTTTCACTACATAAATTACAACATTTTAACCTCTCTTAACGTATAAAGTCACAACACTGAAACCATCGCTGGACATGAGTTTCTACCTGAAAACTACTCACGCCAGTCGTTGCATAATCGTTCTCTTAACCTCTCTCAATACATAATATACAGGTAGCAAAACTGTCAAGGAACCAGCTGCCAATTGTAAAGTTTTCTCACTACTTAAAGTGTTATTCATGAAAAGCTTTCACTTTAAAATCCCTTGACAGCGCAGAACTGCAGCAGAACATATGAAAAGGCTTTTCACTACATAAATTACAACATTTTAACCTCTCTTAACGTATAAAGTCACAACACTGAAACCATCGCTGGACATGAGTTTCTACCTGAAAACTACTCACACCAGTCGTTGCATAATCGTTCTCTTAACCTCTCTCAATACATAATATACAGGTAGCAAAACTGTCAATGAACCAGTTGCCAATTGTAAAGGTTTCTCACTACTTAAAGTGTTATTCATGAAAAGCTTTCACTTTAAAATCCCTTGACAGCGCAGAACTGCAGCAGAACATATGAAAAGGCTTTTCACTACATAAATTACAACATTTTAACCTCTCTTAACGTATAAAGTCACAACACTGAAACCATCGCTGGACATGAGTTTCTACCTGAAAACTACTCACACCAGTCGTTGCATAATCGTTCTCTTAACCTCTCTCAATACATAATATACAGGTAGCAAAACTGTCAAGGAACCAGCTGCCAATTGTAAAGTTTTCTCACTACTTAAAGTGTTATTCATGAAAAGCTTTCACTTTAAAATCCCTTGACAGCGCAGAACTGCAGCAGAACATATGAAAAGGCTTTTCACTACATAAATTACAACATTTTAACCTCTCTTAACGTATAAAGTCACAACACTGAAACCATCGCTGGACATGAGTTTCTACCTGAAAACTACTCACACCAGTCGTTGCATAATCATTCTCTTAACCTCTCTCAATACATAATATACAGGTAGCAAAACTGTCAATGATCCAGCTGCCAATTGTAAAGGTTTCTCACTACTTAAAGTGTTATTCATGAAAAGCTTTCACTTTAAAATCCCTTGAAAGCGCAGAACTGCAGCAGAACATATGAAAAGGCTTTTCACTACATAAATTACAACATTTTAACCTCTCTTAACGTATAAAGTCACAACACTGAAACCATCGCTGGACATGAGTTTCTACCTGAAAACTACTCACACCAGTCGTTGCATAATCGTTCTCTTAACCTCTCTCAATACATAATATACAGGTAGCAAAACTGTCAATGAACCAGTTGCCAATTGTAAAGGTTTCTCACTACTTAAAGTGTTATTCATGAAAAGCTTTCACTTTAAAATCCCTTGACAGCGCAGAACTGCAGCAGAACATATGAAAAGGCTTTTCACTACATAAATTACAACATTTTAACCTCTCTTAACGTATAAAGTCACAACACTGAAACCATCGCTGGACATGAGTTTCTACCTGAAAACTACTCACACCAGTCGTTGCATAATCGTTCTCTTAACCTCTCTCAATACATAATATACAGGTAGCAAAACTGTCAAGGAACCAGCTGCCAATTGTAAAGTTTTCTCACTACTTAAAGTGTTATTCATGAAAAGCTTTCACTTTAAAATCCCTTGACAGCGCAGAACTGCAGCAGAACATATGAAAAGGCTTTTCACTACATAAATTACAACATTTTAACCTCTCTTAACGTATAAAGTCACAACACTGAAACCATCGCTGGACATGAGTTTCTACCTGAAAACTACTCACACCAGTCGTTGCATAATCATTCTCTTAACCTCTCTCAATACATAATATACAGGTAGCAAAACTGTCAATGATCCAGCTGCCAATTGTAAAGGTTTCTCACTACTTAAAGTGTTATTCATGAAAAGCTTTCACTTTAAAATCCCTTGACAGCGCAGAACTGCAGCAGAACATATGAAAAGGCTTTTCACTACATAAATTACAACATTTTAACCTCTCTTAACGTATAAAGTCACAACACTGAAACCATCGCTGGACATGAGTTTCTACCTGAAAACTACTCACGCCAGTCGTTGCATAATCGTTCTCTTAACCTCTCTCAATACATAATATACAGGTAGCAAAACTGTAAATGATCCAGCTGCCAATTGTAAAGGTTTCTCACTACTTAAAGTGTTATTCATGAAAAGCTTTCACTTTAAAATCCCTTGACAGCGCAGAACTGCAGCAGAACATATGAAAAGGCTTTTCACTACATAAATTACAACATTTTAACCTCTCTTAACGTATAAAGTCACAACACTGAAACCATCGCTGGACATGAGTTTCTACCTGAAAACTACTCACACCAGTCGTTGCATAATCATTCTCTTAACCTCTCTCAATACATAATATACAGGTAGCAAAACTGTCAATGATCCAGCTGCCAATTGTAAAGGTTTCTCACTACTTAAAGTGTTATTCATGAAAAGCTTTCTCTTTAAAATCCCTTGACAGCGCAGAACTGCAGCAGAACATATGAAAAGGCTTTTCACTACATAAATTACAACATTTTAACCTCTCTTAACGTATAAAGTCACAACACTGAAACCATCGCTGGACATGAGTTTCTACCTGAAAACTACTCACACCAGTCGTTGCATAATCATTCTCTTAACCTCTCTCAATACATAATATACAGGTAGCAAAACTGTCAATGATCCAGCTGCCAATTGTAAAGGTTTCTCACTACTTAAAGTGTTATTCATGAAAAGCTTTCACTTTAAAATCCCTTGACAGCGCAGAACTGCAGCAGAACATATGAAAAGGCTTTTCACTACATAAATTACAACATTTTAACCTCTCTTAACGTATAAAGTCACAACACTGAAACCATCGCTGGACATGAGTTTCTACCTGAAAACTACTCACACCAGTCGTTGCATAATCGTTCTCTTAACCTCTCTCAATACATAATATACAGGTAGCAAAACTGTCAATGATCCAGCTGCCAATTGTAAAGGTTTCTCACTACTTAAAGTGTTATTCATGAAAAGCTTTCACTTTAAAATCCCTTGACAGCGCAGAACTGCAGCAGAACATATGAAAAGGCTTTTCACTACATAAATTACAACATTTTAACCTCTCTTAACGTATAAAGTCACAACACTGAAACCATCGCTGGACATGAGTTTCTACCTGAAAACTACTCACACCAGTCGTTGCATAATCATTCTCTTAACCTCTCTCAATACATAATATACAGGTAGCAAAACTGTCAATGATCCAGCTGCCAATTGTAAAGGTTTCTCACTACTTAAAGTGTTATTCATGAAAAGCTTTCACTTTAAAATCCCTTGACAGCGCAGAACTGCAGCAGAACATATGAAAAGGCTTTTCACTACATAAATTACAACATTTTAACCTCTCTTAACGTATAAAGTCACAACACTGAAACCATCGCTGGACATGAGTTTCTACCTGAAAACTACTCACACCAGTCGTAGCATAATCGTTCTCTTAACCTCTCTCAATACATAATATACAGGTAGCAAAACTGTCAATGATCCAGCTGCCAATTGTAAAGGTTTCTCACTACTTAAAGTGTTATTCATGAAAAGCTTTCACTTTAAAATCCCTTGACAGCGCAGAACTGCAGCAGAACATATGAAAAGGCTTTTCACTACATAAATTACAACATTTTAACCTCTCTTAACGTATAAAGTCACAACACTGAAACCATCGCTGGACATGAGTTTCTACCTGAAAACTACTCACACCAGTCGTTGCATAATCATTCTCTTAACCTCTCTCAATACATAATATACAGGTAGCAAAACTGTCAATGATCCAGCTGCCAATTGTAAAGGTTTCTCACTACTTAAAGTGTTATTCATGAAAAGCTTTCACTTTAAAATCCCTTGACAGCGCAGAACTGCAGCAGAACATATGAAAAGGCTTTTCACTACATAAATTACAACATTTTAACCTCTCTTAACGTATAAAGTCACAACACTGAAACCATCGCTGGACATGAGTTTCTACCTGAAAACTACTCACACCAGTCGTTGCATAATCGTTCTCTTAACCTCTCTCAATACATAATATACAGGTAGCAAAACTGTCAATGAACCAGCTGCCAATTGTAAAGGTTTCTCACTACTTAAAGTGTTATTCATGAAAAGCTTTCACTTTAAAATCCCTTGACAGCGCAGAACTGCAGCAGAACATATGAAAAGGCTTTTCACTACATAAATTACAACATTTTAACCTCTCTTAACGTATAAAGTCACAACACTGAAACCATCGCTGGACATGAGTTTCTACCTGAAAACTACTCACACCAGTCGTTGCATAATCATTCTCTTAACCTCTCTCAATACATAATATACAGGTAGCAAAACTGTCAATGAACCAGCTGCCAATTGTAAAGGTTTCTCACTACTTAAAGTGTTATTCATGAAAAGCTTTCACTTTAAAATCCCTTGACAGCGCAGAACTGCAGCAGAACATATGAAAAGGCTTTTCACTACATAAATTACAACATTTTAACCTCTCTTAACGTATAAAGTCACAACACTGAAACCATCGCTGGACATGAGTTTCTACCTGAAAACTACTTAAACCAGTCGTTGCATAATCGTTCTCTTAACCTCTCTCAATACATAATATACAGGTAGCAAAACTGTCAAGGAACCAGCTGCCAATTGTAAAGGTTTCTCACTACTTAAAGTGTTATTCATGAAAAGCTTTCACTTTAAAATCCCTTGACAGCGCAGAACTGCAGCAGAACATATGAAAAGGCTTTTCACTACATAAATTACAACATTTTAACCTCTCTTAACGTATAAAGTCACAACACTGAAACCATCGCTGGACATGAGTTTCTACATGAAAACTACTCACACCAGTCGTTGCATAATCGTTCTCTTAACCTCTCTCAATACATAATATACAGGTAGCAAAACTGTCAATGAACCAGCTGCCAATTGTAAAGGTTTCTCACTACTTAAAGTGTTATTCATGAAAAGCTTTCACTTTAAAATCCCTTGACAGCGCAGAACTGCAGCAGAACATATGAAAAGGCTTTTCACTACATAAATTACAATATTTTAACCTCTCTTAACGTATAAAGTCACAACACTGAAACCATCGCTGGACATGAGTTTTTACCTGAAAACTACTCACACCAGTCGTTGCATAATCGTTCTCTTAACCTCTCTCAATACATAATATACAGGTAGCAAAACTGTCAAGGAACCAGCTGCCAATTGTAAAGGTTTCTCACTACTTAAAGTGTTATTCATGAAAAGCTTTCACTTTAAAATCCCTTGACAGCGCAGAACTGCAGCAGAACATATGAAAAGGCTTTTCACTACATAAATTACAACATTTTAACCTCTCTTAACGTATAAAGTCACAACACTGAAACCATCGCTGGACATGAGTTTCTACCTGAAAACTACTCACACCAGTCGTTGCATAATCGTTCTCTTAACCTCTCTCAATACATAATATACAGGTAGCAAAACTGTCAATGAACCAGTTGCCAATTGTAAAGGTTTCTCACTACTTAAAGTGTTATTCATGAAAAGCTTTCACTTTAAAATCCCTTGACAGCGCAGAACTGCAGCAGAACATATGAAAAGGCTTTTCACTACATAAATTACAACATTTTAACCTCTCTTAACGTATAAAGTCACAACACTGAAACCATCGCTGGACATGAGTTTCTACCTGAAAACTACTCACACCAGTCGTTGCATAATCATTCTCTTAACCTCTCTCAATACATAATATACAGGTAGCAAAACTGTCAATGATCCAGCTGCCAATTGTAAAGGTTTCTCACTACTTAAAGTGTTATTCATGAAAAGCTTTCACTTTAAAATCCCTTGACAGCGCAGAACTGCAGCAGAACATATGAAAAGGCTTTTCACTACATAAATTACAACATTTTAACCTCTCTTAACGTATAAAGTCACAACACTGAAACCATCGCTGGACATGAGTTTCTACCTGAAAACTACTCACACCAGTCGTTGCATAATCGTTCTCTTAACCTCTCTCAATACATAATATACAGGTAGCAAAACTGTCAATGAACCAGCTGCCAATTGTAAAGGTTTCTCACTACTTAAAGTGTTATTCATGAAAAGCTTTCACTTTAAAATCCCTTGACAGCGCAGAACTGCAGCAGAACATATGAAAAGGCTTTTCACTACATAAATTACAACATTTTAACCTCTCTTAACGTATAAAGTCACAACACTGAAACCATCGCTGGACATGAGTTTCTACCTGAAAACTACTCACACCAGTCGTTGCATAATCGTTCTCTTAACCTCTCTCAATACATAATATACAGGTAGCAAAACTGTCAAGGAACCAGCTGCCAATTGTAAAGGTTTCTCACTACTTAAAGTGTTATTCATGAAAAGCTTTCACTTTAAAATCCCTTGACAGCGCAGAACTGCAGCAGAACATATGAAAAGGCTTTTCACTACATAAATTACAACATTTTAACCTCTCTTAACGTATAAAGTCACAACACTGAAACCATCGCTGGACATGAGTTTCTACCTGAAAACTACTCACACCAGTCGTTGCATAATCGTTCTCTTAACCTCTCTCAATACATAATATACAGGTAGCAAAACTGTCAATGATCCAGCTGCCAATTGTAAAGGTTTCTCACTACTTAACGTGTTATTCATGAAAAGCTTTCACTTTAAAATCCCTTGACAGCGCAGAACTGCAGCAGAACATATGAAAAGGCTTTTCACTACATAAATTACAACATTTTAACCTCTCTTAACGTATAAAGTCACAACACTGAAACCATCGCTGGACATGAGTTTCTACCTGAAAACTACTCAAACCAGTCGTTGCATAATCGTTCTCTTAACCTCTCTCAATACATAATATACAGGTAGCAAAACTGTCAATGAACCAGCTGCCAATTGTAAAGGTTTCTCACTACTTAAAGTGTTATTCATGAAAAGCTTTCACTTTAAAATCCCTTGACAGCGCAGAACTGCAGCAGAACATATGAAAAGGCTTTTCACTACATAAATTACAACATTTTAACCTCTCTTAACGTATAAAGTCACAACACTGAAACCATCGCTGGACATGAGTTTCTACCTGAAAACTACTCACACCAGTCGTAGCATAATCGTTCTCTTAACCTCTCTCAATACATAATATACAGGTAGCAAAACTGTCAAGGAACCAGCTGCCAATTGTAAAGGTTTCTCACTACTTAAAGTGTTATTCATGAAAAGCTTTCACTTTAAAATCCCTTGACAGCGCAGAACTGCAGCAGAACATATGAAAAGGCTTTTCACTACATAAATTACAACATTTTAACCTCTCTTAACGTATAAAGTCACAACACTGAAACCATCACTGGACATGAGTTTCTACCTGAAAACTACTCACACCAGTCGTTGCATAATCGTTCTCTTAACCTCTCTCAATACATAATATACAGGTAGCAAATCTGTCAATGATCCAGCTGCCAATTGTAAAGGTTTCTCACTACTTAAAGTGTTATTCATGAAAAGCTTTCACTTTAAAATCCCTTGACAGCGCAGAACTGCAGCAGAACATATGAAAAGGCTTTTCACTACATAAATTACAACATTTTAACCTCTCTTAACGTATAAAGTCACAACACTGAAACCATCACTGGACATGAGTTTCTACCTGAAAACTACTCACACCAGTCGTTGCATAATCGTTCTCTTAACCTCTCTCAATACATAATATACAGGTAGCAAATCTGTCAATGAACCAGCTGCCAATTGTAAAGGTTTCTCACTACTTAAAGTGTTATTCGTGAAAAGCTTTCACTTTAAAATCCCTTGACAGCGCAGAACTGCAGCAGAACATATGAAAAGGCTTTTCACTACATAAATTACAACATTTTTAACCTCTCTTAACGTATAAAGCCACAACACTGAAACCATCGCTGGACATGAGTTTCTACCTGAAAACTACTCACACCAGTCGTTGCATAATCATTCTCTTAACCTCTCTCAATACATAATATACAGGTAGCA
Source organism: Agrypnus murinus (assembly GCA_929113105.1). Lineage (NCBI taxonomy): Eukaryota > Metazoa > Arthropoda > Insecta > Coleoptera > Elateridae > Agrypnus > Agrypnus murinus. The sequence continues at coordinate 94,409,786 of OV816031.1, read as the reverse complement.
AAACTGTCAATGATCCAGCTGCCAATTGTAAAGGTTTCTCACTACTTAAAGTGTTATTCATGAAAAGCTTTCTCTTTAAAATCCCTTGACAGCGCAGAACTGCAGCAGAACATATGAAAAGGCTTTTCACTACATAAATTACAACATTTTAACCTCTCTTAACGTATAAAGTCACAACACTGAAACCATCGCTGGACATGAGTTTCTACCTGAAAACTACTCACACCAGTCGTTGCATAATCATTCTCTTAACCTCTCTCAATACATAATATACAGGTAGCAAAACTGTCAATGATCCAGCTGCCAATTGTAAAGGTTTCTCACTACTTAAAGTGTTATTCATGAAAAGCTTTCACTTTAAAATCCCTTGACAGCGCAGAACTGCAGCAGAACATATGAAAAGGCTTTTCACTACATAAATTACAACATTTTAACCTCTCTTAACGTATAAAGTCACAACACTGAAACCATCGCTGGACATGAGTTTCTACCTGAAAACTACTCACACCAGTCGTTGCATAATCATTCTCTTAACCTCTCTCAATACATAATATACAGGTAGCAAAACTGTCAATGATCCAGCTGCCAATTGTAAAGGTTTCTCACTACTTAAAGTGTTATTCATGAAAAGCTTTCACTTTAAAATCCCTTGACAGCGCAGAACTGCAGCAGAACATATGAAAAGGCTTTTCACTACATAAATTACAACATTTTAACCTCTCTTAACGTATAAAGTCACAACACTGAAACCATCGCTGGACATGAGTTTCTACCTGAAAACTACTCACACCAGTCGTTGCATAATCATTCTCTTAACCTCTCTCAATACATAATATACAGGTAGCAAAACTGTCAATGATCCAGCTGCCAATTGTAAAGGTTTCTCACTACTTAAAGTGTTATTCATGAAAAGCTTTCACTTTAAAATCCCTTGACAGCGCAGAACTGCAGCAGAACATATGAAAAGGCTTTTCACTACATAAATTACAACATTTTAACCTCTCTTAACGTATAAAGTAACAACACTGAAACCATCGCTGGACATGAGTTTCTACCTGAAAACTACTCACACCAGTCGTTGCATTATCATTCTATTAACCTCTCTCAATACATAATATACAGGTAGCAAAACTGACAATGATCCAGCTGCCAATTGTAAAGGTTTCTCACTACTTAAAGTGTTATTCATGAAAAGCTTTCTCTTTAAAATCCCTTGACAGCGCAGAACTGCAGCAGAACATATGAAAAGGCTTTTCACTACATAAATTACAACATTTTAACCTCTCTTAACGTATAAAGTCACAACACTGAAACCATCGCTGGACATGAGTTTCTACCTGAAAACTACTCACACCAGTCGTTGCATAATCATTCTCTTAACCTCTCTCAATACATAATATACAGGTAGCAAAACTGTCAATGATCCAGCTGCCAATTGTAAAGGTTTCTCACTACTTAAAGTGTTATTCATGAAAAGCTTTCACTTTAAAATCCCTTGACAGCGCAGAACTGCAGCAGAACATATGAAAAGGCTTTTCACTACATAAATTACAACATTTTAACCTCTCTTAACGTATAAAGTCACAACACTGAAACCATCGCTGGACATGAGTTTCTACCTGAAAACTACTCACACCAGTCGTTGCATAATCATTCTCTTAACCTCTCTCAATACATAATATACAGGTAGCAAAACTGTCAATGATCCAGCTGCCAATTGTAAAGGTTTCTCACTACTTAAAGTGTTATTCATGAAAAGCTTTCACTTTAAAATCCCTTGACAGCGCAGAACTGCAGCAGAACATATGAAAAGGCTTTTCACTACATAAATTACAACATTTTAACCTCTCTTAACGTATAAAGTCACAACACTGAAACCATCGCTGGACATGAGTTTCTACCTGAAAACTACTCACACCAGTCGTTGCATAATCATCCTCTTAACCTCTCTCAATACATAATATACAGGTAGCAAAACTGTCAATGATCCAGCTGCCAATTGTAAAGGTTTCTCACTACTTAAAGTGTTATTCATGAAAAGCTTTCACTTTAAAATCCCTTGACAGCGCAGAACTGCAGCAGAACATATGAAAAGGCTTTTCACTACATAAATTACAACATTTTAACCTCTCTTAACGTATAAAGTCACAACACTGAAACCATCGCTGGACATGAGTTTCTACCTGAAAACTACTCACACCAGTCGTTGCATAATCATTCTCTTAACCTCTCTCAATACATAATATACAGGTAGCAAAACTGTCAATGATCCAGCTGCCAATTGTAAAGGTTTCTCACTACTTAAAGTGTTATTCATGAAAAGCTTTCACTTTAAAATCCCTTGACAGCGCAGAACTGCAGCAGAACATATGAAAAGGCTTTTCACTACATAAATTACAACATTTTAACCTCTCTTAACGTATAAAGTCACAACACTGAAACCATCGCTGGACATGAGTTTCTACCTGAAAACTACTCACACCAGTCGTTGCATAATCGTTCTCTTAACCTCTCTCAATACATAATATACAGGTAGCAAAACTGTCAATGATCCAGCTGCCAATTGTAAAGGTTTCTCACTACTTAAAGTGTTATTCATGAAAAGCTTTCACTTTAAAATCCCTTGACAGCGCAGAACTGCAGCAGAACATATGAAAAGGCTTTTCACTACATAAATTACAACATTTTAACCTCTCTTAACGTATAAAGTCACAACACTGAAACCATCGCTGGACATGAGTTTCTACCTGAAAACTACTCACACCAGTCGTTGCATAATCATTCTCTTAACCTCTCTCAATACATAATATACAGGTAGCAAAACTGTCAATGATCCAGCTGCCAATTGTAAAGGTTTCTCACTACTTAAAGTGTTATTCATGAAAAGCTTTCACTTTAAAATCCCTTGACAGCGCAGAACTGCAGCAGAACATATGAAAAGGCTTTTCACTACATAAATTACAACATTTTAACCTCTCTTAACGTATAAAGTCACAACACTGAAACCATCGCTGGACATGAGTTTCTACCTGAAAACTACTCACACCAGTCGTTGCATAATCATTCTCTTAACCTCTCTCAATACATAATATACAGGTAGCAAAACTGTCAATGATCCAGCTGCCAATTATAAAGGTTTCTTACTACTTAAAGTGTTATTCATGAAAAGCTTTCTCTTTAAAATCCCTAGACAGCGCAGAACTGCAGCAGAACATATGAAAAGGCTTTTCACTACATAAATTACAACATTTTAACCTCTCTTAACGTATAAAGTCACAACACTGAAACCATCGCTGGACATGAGTTTCTACCTGAAAACTACTCACACCAGTCGTTGCATAATCATTCTCTTAACCTCTCTCAATACATAATATACAGGTAGCAAAACTGTCAATGATCCAGCTGCCAATTGTAAAGGTTTCTCACTACTTAAAGTGTTATTCATGAAAAGCTTTCACTTTAAAATCCCTTGACAGCGCAGAACTGCAGCAGAACATATGAAAAGGCTTTTCACTACATAAATTACAACATTTTAACCTCTCTTAACGTATAAAGTCACAACACTGAAACCATCGCTGGACATGAGTTTCTACCTGAAAACTACTCACACCAGTCGTTGCATAATCATTCTCTTAACCTCTCTCAATACATAATATACAGGTAGCAAAACTGTCAATGATCCAGCTGCCAATTGTAAAGGTTTCTCACTACTTAAAGTGTTATTCATGAAAAGCTTTCTCTTTAAAATCCCTTGACAGCGCAGAACTGCAGCAGAACATATGAAAAGGCTTTTCACTACATAAATTACAACATTTTAACCTCTCTTAACGTATAAAGTCACAACACTGAAACCATCGCTGGACATGAGTTTCTACCTGAAAACTACTCACACCAGTCGTTGCATAATCATTCTCTTAACCTCTCTCAATACATAATATACAGGTAGCAAAACTGTCAATGATCCAGCTGCCAATTGTAAAGGTTTCTCACTACTTAAAGTGTTATTCATGAAAAGCTTTCACTTTAAAATCCCTTGACAGCGCAGAACTGCAGCAGAACATATGAAAAGGCTTTTCACTACATAAATTACAACATTTTAACCTCTCTTAACGTATAAAGTCACAACACTGAAACCATCGCTGGACATGAGTTTCTACCTGAAAACTACTCACACCAGTCGTTGCATAATCATTCTCTTAACCTCTCTCAATACATAATATACAGGTAGCAAAACTGTCAATGATCCAGCTGCCAATTGTAAAGGTTTCTCACTACTTAAAGTGTTATTCATGAAAAGCTTTCTCTTTAAAATCCCTTGACAGCGCAGAACTGCAGCAGAACATATGAAAAGGCTTTTCACTACATAAATTACAACATTTTAACCTCTCTTAACGTATAAAGTCACAACACTGAAACCATCGCTGGACATGAGTTTCTACCTGAAAACTACTCACACCAGTCGTTGCATAATCATTCTCTTAACCTCTCTCAATACATAATATACAGGTAGCAAAACTGTCAATGATCCAGCTGCCAATTGTAAAGGTTTCTCACTACTTAAAGTGTTATTCATGAAAAGCTTTCACTTTAAAATCCCTTGACAGCGCAGAACTGCAGCAGAACATATTGAAAGGCTTTTCACTACATAAATTACAACATTTTAACCTCTCTTAACGTATAAAGTCACAACACTGAAACCATCGCTGGACATGAGTTTCTACCTGAAAACTACTCACACCAGTCGTTGCATAATCGTTCTCTTAACCTCTCTCAATACATAATATACAGGTAGCAAAACTGTCAAGGAACCAGCTGCCAATTGTAAAGGTTTCTCACTACTTAAAGTGTTATTCATGAAAAGCTTTCACTTTAAAATCCCTTGACAGCGCAGAACTGCCGCAGAACATATGAAAAGGCTTTTCACTACATAAATTACAACATTTTAACCTCTCTTAACGTATAAAGTCACAACACTGAAACCATCGCTGGACATGAGTTTCTACCTGAAAACTACTCACACCAGTCGTTGCATAATCATTCTCTTAACCTCTCTCAATACATAATATACAGGTAGCAAAACTGTCAATGATCCAGCTGCCAATTGTAAAGGTTTCTCACTACTTAACGTGTTATTCATGAAAAGCTTTCACTTTAAAATCCCTTGACAGCGCAGAACTGCAGCAGAACATATTGAAAGGCTTTTCACTACATAAATTACAACATTTTAACCTCTCTTAACGTATAAAGTCACAACACTGAAACCATCGCTGGACATGAGTTTCTACCTGAAAACTACTCACACCAGTCGTTGCATAATCGTTCTCTTAACCTCTCTCAATACATAATATACAGGTAGCAAAACTGTCAAGGAACCAGCTGCCAATTGTAAAGGTTTCTCACTACTTAAAGTGTTATTCATGAAAAGCTTTCACTTTAAAATCCCTTGACAGCGCAGAACTGCAGCAGAACATATGAAAAGGCTTTTCACTACATAAATTACAACATTTTAACCTCTCTTAACGTATAAAGTCACAACACTGAAACCATCGCTGGACATGAGTTTCTACCTGAAAACTACTCACACCAGTCGTTGCATAATCGTTCTCTTAACCTCTCTCAATACATAATATACAGGTAGCAAAACTGTCAATGATCCAGCTGCCAATTGTAAAGGTTTCTCACTACTTAAAGTGTTATTCATGAAAAGCTTTCACTTTAAAATCCCTTGACAGCGCAGAACTGCAGCAGAACATATGAAAAGGCTTTTCACTACATAAATTACAACATTTTAACCTCTCTTAACGTATAAAGTCACAACACTGAAACCATCGCTGGACATGAGTTTCTACCTGAAAACTACTCACACCAGTCGTTGCATAATCGTTCTCTTAACCTCTCTCAATACATAATATACAGGTAGCAAAACTGTCAATGAACCAGCTGCCAATTGTAAAGGTTTCTCACTACTTAAAGTGTTATTCATGAAAAGCTTTCACTTTAAAATCCCTTGACAGCGCAGAACTGCCGCAGAACATATGAAAAGGCTTTTCACTACATAAATTACAACATTTTAACCTCTCTTAACGTATAAAGTCACAACACTGAAACCATCGCTGGACATGAGTTTCTACCTGAAAACTACTCACACCAGTCGTTGCATAATCGTTCTCTTAACCTCTCTCAATACATAATATACAGGTAGCAAAACTGTCAATGAACCAGCTGCCAATTGTAAAGGTTTCTCACTACTTAAAGTGTTATTCATGAAAAGCTTTCACTTTAAAATCCCTTGACAGCGCAGAACTGCAGCAGAACATATGAAAAGGCTTTTCACTACATAAATTACAACATTTTAACCTCTCTTAACGTATAAAGTCACAACACTGAAACCATCGCTGGACATGAGTTTCTACCTGAAAACTACTCACACCAGTCGTTGCATAATCATTCTCTTAACCTCTCTCAATACATAATATACAGGTAGCAAAACTGTCAATGATCCAGCTGCCAATTGTAAAGGTTTCTCACTACTTAAAGTGTTATTCATGAAAAGCTTTCACTTTAAAAGCCCTTGACAGCGCAGAACTGCAGCAGAACATATGAAAAGGCTTTTCACTACATAAATTACAACATTTTAACCTCTCTTAACGTATAAAGTCACAACACTGAAACCATCGCTGGACATGAGTTTCTACCTGAAAACTACTCACACCAGTCGTTGCATAATCATTCTCTTAACCTCTCTCAATACATAATATACAGGTAGCAAAACTGTCAATGATCCAGCTGCCAATTGTAAAGGTTTCTCACTACTTAAAGTGTTATTCATGAAAAGCTTTCACTTTAAAATCCCTTGACAGCGCAGAACTGCAGCAGAACATATGAAAAGGCTTTCCACTACATAAATTACAACATTTTAACCTCTCTTAACGTATAAAGTCACAACACTGAAACCATCGCTGGACATGAGTTTCTACCTGAAAACTACTCACACCAGTCGTTGCATAATCATTCTCTTAACCTCTCTCAATAGTCTCAATACATAATATACAGGTAGCAAAACTGTCAATGAACCAGCTGCCAATTGTAAAGGTTTCTCACTACTTAAAGTGTTATTCATGAAAAGCTTACACTTTAAAATCCCTTGACAGCGCAGAACTGCAGCAGAACATATGAAAAGGCTTTTCACTACATAAATTACAACATTTTAACCTCTCTTAACGTATAAAGTCACAACACTGAAACCATCGCTGGACATGAGTTTCTACCTGAAAACTACTCACACCAGTCGTTGCATAATCGTTCTCTTAACCTCTCTCAATACATAATATACAGGTAGCAAAACTGTCAAGGAACCAGCTGCCAATTGTAAAGGTTTCTCACTACTTAAAGTGTTATTCATGAAAAGCTTTCACTTTAAAATCCCTTGACAGCGCAGAACTGCAGCAGAACATATGAAAAGGCTTTTCACTACATAAATTACAACATTTTAACCTCTCTTAACGTATAAAGTCACAACACTGAAACCATCGCTGGACATGAGTTTCTACCTGAAAACTACTCACACCAGTCGTTGCATAATCGTTCTCTTAACCTCTCTCAATACATAATATACAGGTAGCAAAACTGTCAATGATCCAGCTGCCAATTGTAAAGGTTTCTCACTACTTAAAGTGTTATTCATGAAAAGCTTTCACTTTAAAATCCCTTGACAGCGCAGAACTGCAGCAGAACATATGAAAAGGCTTTTCACTACATAAATTACAACATTTTAACCTCTCTTAACGTATAAAGTCACAACACTGAAACCATCGCTGGACATGAGTTTCTACCTGAAAACTACTCACACCAGTCGTTGCATAATCGTTCTCTTAACCTCTCTCAATACATAATATACAGGTAGCAAAACTGTCAATGAACCAGCTGCCAATTGTAAAGGTTTCTCACTCCTTAAAGTGTTATTCATGAAAAGCTTTCACTTTAAAATCCCTTGACAGCGCAGAACTGCAGCAGAACATATGAAAAGGCTTTTCACTACATAAATTACAACATTTTAACCTCTCTTAACGTATAAAGTCACAACACTGAAACCATCGCTGGACATGAGTTTCTACCTGAAAACTACTCACACCAGTCGTTGCATAATCGTTCTCTTAACCTCTCTCAATACATAATATACAGGTAGCAAAACTGTCAATGAACCAGCTGCCAATTGTAAAGGTTTCTCACTACTTAAAGTGTTATTCATGAAAAGCTTTCGCTTTAAAATCCCTTGACAGCGCAGAACTGCAGCAGAACATATGAAAAGGCTTTTCACTACATAAATTACAACATTTTAACCTCTCTTAACGTATAAAGTCACAACACTGAAACCATCGCTGGACATGAGTTTCTACCTGAAAACTACTCACACCAGTCGTTGCATAATCATTCTCTTAACCTCTCTCAATAGTCTCAATACATAATATACAGGTAGCAAAACTGTCAATGAACTAGCTGCCAATTGTAAAGGTTTCTCACTATTTAAAGTGTTATTTTCTTATTAATGTTCTTAATGATAAATAATTGTTACGTTATCGTTTATGGATTTTCCGTTATATACTTATTAAAAATTGTTATAAAATAACTTAAAATAATGTTTAAGTTTTAACAAACTTGAATTTGAAACATTTTTGAAAATTTGTAACAACTGGACGCTATCTGTTAACCAGTAGCACTATTAATGATGATATTACAGATTGTGTCATCAATCTCGACATACGGGTGTAATCAATATGTAAATGTACTATCAGGATATCAGCAAACCACCCTCCGCCTTTTCTGCTATCCTAATACACGATTTCAAATTTCTGATGAGGAATAAAGGTGTTGTTATAATGTAAAAATATTTTTATTTGTTCGTTTTATTAGAATTTTTACTTTTTTAATCAAAAAATCTTAATAATTATTTTTAATAAGCATGTAACAGAAAATGCATAGGAATTAGCATAACAACTAGCATTAACAATATTAGTAAATAACCAGCTGCCAATTGTAAAGGTTTCTCACTACTTAAAGTGTTATTAATGAAAAGCTTTCACTTTAAAATCCCTTGACAGCGCAGAACTGCAGCAGAACATATGAAAAGGCTTTTCACTACATAAATTACAACATTTTAACCTCTCTTAACGTATAAAGTCACAACACTGAAACCATCGCTGGACATGAGTTTCTACCTGAAAACTACTCACACCAGTCGTTGCATAATCGTTCTCTTAACCTCTCTCAATACATAATATACAGGTAGCAAAACTGTCAATGAACCAGCTGCCAATTGTAAAGGTTTCTCACTACTTAAAGTGTTATTCATGAAAAGCTTTCACTTTAAAATCCCTTGACAGCGCAGAACTGCAGCAGAACATATGAAAAGGCTTTTCACTACATAAATTACAACATTTTAACCTCTCTTAACGTATAAAGTCACAACACTGAAACCATCGCTGGACATGAGTTTCTACCTGAAAACTACTCACACCAGTCGTTGCATAATCGTTCTCTTAACCTCTCTCAATACATAATATACAGGTAGCAAAACTGTCAATGAACCAGCTGCCAATTGTAAAGGTTTCTAACTACTTAAAGTGTTATTCATGAAAAGCTTTCACTTTAAAATCCCTTGACAGCGCAGAACTGCAGCAGAACATATGAAAAGGCTTTTCACTACATAAATTACAACATTTTAACCTCTCTTAACGTATAAAGTCACAACACTGAAACCATCGCTGGACATGAGTTTCTACCTGAAAACTACTCACACCAGTCGTTGCATAATCATTCTCTTAACCTCTCTCAATACATAATATACAGGTAGCAAAACTGTCAATGAACCAGCTGCCAATTGTAAAGGTTTCTCACTACTTAAAGTGTTATTCATGAAAAGCTTTCACTTTAAAATCCCTTGACAGCGCAGAACTGCAGCAGAACATATGAAAAGGCTTTTCACTACATAAATTACAACATTTTAACCTCTCTTAACGTATAAAGTCACAACACTGAAACCATCGCTGGACATGAGTTTCTACCTGAAAACTACTCACACCAGTCGTTGCATAATCGTTCTTTTAACCTCTCTCAATACATAATATACAGGTAGCAAAACTGTCAATGAACCAGCTGCCAATTGTAAAGGTTTCTCACTACTTAAAGTGTTATTCATGAAAAGCTTTCACTTTAAAATCCCTTGACAGCGCAGAACTGCAGCAGAACATATGAAAAGGCTTTTCACTACATAAATTACAACATTTTAACCTCTCTTAACGTATAAAGTCACAACACTGAAACCATCGCTGGACATGAGTTTCTACCTGAAAACTACTCACACCAGTCGTTGCATAATCATTCTCTTAACCTCTCTCAATACATAATATACAGGTAGCAAAACTGTCAATGAACCAGCTGCCAATTGTAAAGGTTTCTCACTACTTAAAGTGTTATTCATGAAAAGCTTTCACTTTAAAATCCCTTGACAGCGCAGAACTGCAGCAGAACATATGAAAAGGCTTTTCACTACATAAATTACAACATTTTAACCTCTCTTAACGTATAAAGTCACAACACTGAAACCATCGCTGGACATGAGTTTCTACCTGAAAACTACTCACACCAGTCGTTGCATAATCATTCTCTTAACCTCTCTCAATACATAATATACAGGTAGCAAAACTGTCAATGAACCAGCTGCCAATTGTAAAGGTTTCTCACTACTTAAAGTGTTATTCATGAAAAGCTTTCACTTTAAAATCCCTTGACAGCGCAGAACTGCAGCAGAACATATGAAAAGGCTTTTCACTACATAAATTACAACATTTTAACCTCTCTTAACGTATAAAGTCACAACACTGAAACCATCGCTGGACATGAGTTTCTACCTGAAAACTACTCACACCAGTCGTTGCATAATCATTCTCTTAACCTCTCTCAATACATAATATACAGGTAGCAAAACTGTCAATGATCCAGCTGCCAATTGTAAAGGTTTCTCACTACTTAAAGTGTTATTCATGAAAAGCTTTCACTTTAAAATCCCTTGACAGCGCAGAACTGCAGCAGAACATATGAAAAGGCTTTTCACTACATAAATTACAACATTTTAACCTCTCTTAACGTATAAAGTCACAACACTGAAACCATCGCTGGACATGAGTTTCTACCTGAAAACTACTCACACCAGTCGTTGCATAATCATTCTCTTAACCTCTCTCAATACATAATATACAGGTAGCAAAACTGTCAATGATCCAGCTGCCAATTGTAAAGGTTTCTCACTACTTAAAGTGTTATTCATGAAAAGCTTTCACTTTAAAATCCCTTGACAGCGCAGAACTGCAGCAGAACATATGAAAAGGCTTTTCACTACATAAATTACAACATTTTAACCTCTCTTAACGTATAAAGTCACAACACTGAAACCATCGCTGGACATGAGTTTCTACCTGAAAACTACTCACACCAGTCGTTGCATAATCATTCTCTTAACCTCTCTCAATACATAATATACAGGTAGCAAAACTGTCAATGATCCAGCTGCCAATTATAAAGGTTTCTCACTACTTAAAGTGTTATTCATGAAAAGCTTTCTCTTTAAAATCCCTTGACAGCGCAGAACTGCAGCAGAACATATGAAAAGGCTTTTCACTACATAAATTACAACATTTTAACCTCTCTTAACGTATAAAGTCACAACACTGAAACCATCGCTGGACATGAGTTTCTACCTGAAAACTACTCACACCAGTCGTTGCATAATCATTCTCTTAACCTCTCTCAATACATAATATACAGGTAGCAAAACTGTCAATGATCCAGCTGCCAATTGTAAAGGTTTCTCACTACTTAAAGTGTTATTCATAAAAAGCTTTCACTTTAAAATCCCTTGACAGCGCAGAACTGCAGCAGAACATATGAAAAGGCTTTTCACTACATAAATTACAACATTTTAACCTCTCTTAACGTATAAAGTCACAACACTGAAACCATCGCTGGACATGAGTTTCTACCTGAAAACTACTCACACCAGTCGTTGCATAATCTTTCTCTTAACCTCTCTCAATACATAATATACAGGTAGCAAAACTGTCAATGATCCAGCTGCCAATTGTAAAGGTTTCTCACTACTTAAAGTGTTATTCATGAAAAGCTTTCACTTTAAAATCCCTTGACAGCGCAGAACTGCACCAGAACATATGAAAAGGCTTTTCACTACATAAATTACAACATTTTAACCTCTCTTAACGTATAAAGTCACAACACTGAAACCATCGCTGGACATGAGTTTCTACCTGAAAACTACTCACACCAGTCGTTGCATAATCTTTCTCTTAACCTCTCTCAATACATAATATACAGGTAGCAAAACTGTCAATGATCCAGCTGCCAATTGTAAAGGTTTCTCACTACTTAAAGTGTTATTCATGAAAAGCTTTCTCTTTAAAATCCCTTGACAGCGCAGAACTGCAGCAGAACATATGAAAAGGCTTTTCACTACATAAATTACAACATTTTAACCTCTCTTAACGTATAAAGTCACAACACTGAAACCATCGCTGGACATGAGTTTCTACCTGAAAACTACTCACACCAGTCGTTGCATAATCATTCTCTTAACCTCTCTCAATACATAATATACAGGTATCAAAACTGTCAATGATCCAGCTGCCAATTGTAAAGGTTTCTCACTACTTAAAGTGTTATTCATGAAAAGCTTTCACTTTAAAATCCCTTGACAGCGCAGAACTGCAGCAGAACATATGAAAAGGCTTTTCACTACATAAATTACAACATTTTAACCTCTCTTAACGTATAAAGTCACAACACTGAAACCATCGCTGGACATGAGTTTCTACCTGAAAACTACTCACACCAGTCGTTGCATAATCATTCTCTTAACCTCTCTCAATACATAATATACAGGTATCAAAACTGTCAATGATCCAGCTGCCAATTGTAAAGGTTTCTCACTACTTAAAGTGTTATTCATGAAAAGCTTTCACTTTAAAATCCCTTGACAGCGCAGAACTGCAGCAGAACATATGAAAAGGCTTTTCACTACATAAATTACAACATTTTAACCTCTCTTAACGTATAAAGTCACAACACTGAAACCATCGCTGGACATGAGTTTCTACCTGAAAACTACTCACACCAGTCGTTGCATAATCTTTCTCTTAACCTCTCTCAATACATAATATACAGGTAGCAAAACTGTCAATGATCCAGCTGCCAATTGTAAAGGTTTCTCACTACTTAAAGTGTTATTCATGAAAAGCTTTCTCTTTAAAATCCCTTGACAGCGCAGAACTGCAGCAGAACATATGAAAAGGCTTTTCACTACATAAATTACAACATTTTAACCTCTCTTAACGTATAAAGTCACAACACTGAAACCATCGCTGGACATGAGTTTCTACCTGAAAACTACTCACACCAGTCGTTGCATAATCATTCTCTTAACCTCTCTCAATACATAATATACAGGTATCAAAACTGTCAATGATCCAGCTGCCAATTGTAAAGGTTTCTCACTACTTAAAGTGTTATTCATGAAAAGCTTTCACTTTAAAATCCCTTGACAGCGCAGAACTGCAGCAGAACATATGAAAAGGCTTTTCACTACATAAATTACAACATTTTAACCTCTCTTAACGTATAAAGTCACAACACTGAAACCATCGCTGGACATGAGTTTCTACCTGAAAACTACTCACACCAGTCGTTGCATAATCTTTCTCTTAACCTCTCTCAATACATAATATACAGGTAGCAAAACTGTCAATGATCCAGCTGCCAATTGTAAAGGTTTCTCACTACTTAAAGTGTTATTCATGAAAAGCTTTCTCTTTAAAATCCCTTGACAGCGCAGAACTGCAGCAGAACATATGAAAAGGCTTTTCACTACATAAATTACAACATTTTAACCTCTCTTAACGTATAAAGTCACAACACTGAAACCATCGCTGGACATGAGTTTCTACCTGAAAACTACTCACACCAGTCGTTGCATAATCGTTCTCTTAACCTCTCTCAATACATAATATACAGGTAGCAAAACTGTCAATGATCCAGCTGCCAATTGTAAAGGTTTCTCACTACTTAAAGTGTTATTCATGAAAAGCTTTCTCTTTAAAATCCCTTGACAGCGCAGAACTGCAGCAGAACATATGAAAAGGCTTTTCACTACATAAATTACAACATTTTAACCTCTCTTAACGTATAAAGTCACAACACTGAAACCATCGCTGGACATGAGTTTCTACCTGAAAACTACTCACACCAGTCGTTGCATAATCATTCTCTTAACCTCTCTCAATACATAATATACAGGTATCAAAACTGTCAATGATCCAGCTGCCAATTGTAAAGGTTTCTCACTACTTAAAGTGTTATTCATGAAAAGCTTTCACTTTAAAATCCCTTGACAGCGCAGAACTGCAGCAGAACATATGAAAAGGCTTTTCACTACATAAATTACAACATTTTAACCTCTCTTAACGTATAAAGTCACAACACTGAAACCATCGCTGGACATGAGTTTCTACCTGAAAACTACTCACACCAGTCGTTGCATAATCTTTCTCTTAACCTCTCTCAATACATAATATACAGGTAGCAAAACTGTCAATGATCCAGCTGCCAATTGTAAAGGTTTCTCACTACTTAAAGTGTTATTCATGAAAAGCTTTCACTTTAAAATCCCTTGACAGCGCAGAACTGCAGCAGAACATATGAAAAGGCTTTTCACTACATAAATTACAACATTTTAACCTCTCTTAACGTATAAAGTCACAACACTGAAACCATCGCTGGACATGAGTTTCTACCTGAAAACTACTCACACCAGTCGTTGCATAATCTTTCTCTTAACCTCTCTCAATACATAATATACAGGTAGCAAAACTGTCAATGATCCAGCTGCCAATTGTAAAGGTTTCTCACTACTTAAAGTGTTATTCATGAAAAGCTTTCTCTTTAAAATCCCTTGACAGCGCAGAACTGCAGCAGAACATATGAAAAGGCTTTTCACTACATAAATTACAACATTTTAACCTCTCTTAACGTATAAAGTCACAACACTGAAACCATCGCTGGACATGAGTTTCTACCTGAAAACTACTCACACCAGTCGTTGCATAATCTTTCTCTTAACCTCTCTCAATACATAATATACAGGTAGCAAAACTGTCAATGATCCAGCTGCCAATTGTAAAGGTTTCTCACTACTTAAAGTGTTATTCATGAAAAGCTTTCTCTTTAAAATCCCTTGACAGCGCAGAACTGCAGCAGAACATATGAAAAGGCTTTTCACTACATAAATTACAACATTTTAACCTCTCTTAACGTATAAAGTCACAACACTGAAACCATCGCTGGACATGAGTTTCTACCTGAAAACTACTCACACCAGTCGTTGCATAATCGTTCTCTTAACCTCTCTCAATACATAATATACAGGTAGCAAAACTGTCAATGATCCAGCTGCCAATTGTAAAGGTTTCTCACTACTTAAAGTGTTATTCATGAAAAGCTTTCTCTTTAAAATCCCTTGACAGCGCAGAACTGCAGCAGAACATATGAAAAGGCTTTTCACTACATAAATTACAACATTTTAACCTCTCTTAACGTATAAAGTCACAACACTGAAACCATCGCTGGACATGAGTTTCTACCTGAAAACTACTCACACCAGTCGTTGCATAATCATTCTCTTAACCTCTCTCAATACATAATATACAGGTATCAAAACTGTCAATGATCCAGCTGCCAATTGTAAAGGTTTCTCACTACTTAAAGTGTTATTCATGAAAAGCTTTCACTTTAAAATCCCTTGACAGCGCAGAACTGCAGCAGAACATATGAAAAGGCTTTTCACTACATAAATTACAACATTTTAACCTCTCTTAACGTATAAAGTCACAACACTGAAACCATCGCTGGACATGAGTTTCTACCTGAAAACTACTCACACCAGTCGTTGCATAATCATTCTCTTAACCTCTCTCAATACATAATATACAGGTATCAAAACTGTCAATGATCCAGCTGCCAATTGTAAAGGTTTCTCACTACTTAAAGTGTTATTCATGAAAAGCTTTCACTTTAAAATCCCTTGACAGCGCAGAACTGCAGCAGAACATATGAAAAGGCTTTTCACTACATAAATTACAACATTTTAACCTCTCTTAACGTATAAAGTCACAACACTGAAACCATCGCTGGACATGAGTTTCTACCTGAAAACTACTCACACCAGTCGTTGCATAATCTTTCTCTTAACCTCTCTCAATACATAATATACAGGTAGCAAAACTGTCAATGATCCAGCTGCCAATTGTAAAGGTTTCTCACTACTTAAAGTGTTATTCATGAAAAGCTTTCTCTTTAAAATCCCTTGACAGCGCAGAACTGCAGCAGAACATATGAAAAGGCTTTTCACTACATAAATTACAACATTTTAACCTCTCTTAACGTATAAAGTCACAACACTGAAACCATCGCTGGACATGAGTTTCTACCTGAAAACTACTCACACCAGTCGTTGCATAATCATTCTCTTAACCTCTCTCAATACATAATATACAGGTATCAAAACTGTCAATGATCCAGCTGCCAATTGTAAAGGTTTCTCACTACTTAAAGTGTTATTCATGAAAAGCTTTCACTTTAAAATCCCTTGACAGCGCAGAACTGCAGCAGAACATATGAAAAGGCTTTTCACTACATAAATTACAACATTTTAACCTCTCTTAACGTATAAAGTCACAACACTGAAACCATCGCTGGACATGAGTTTCTACCTGAAAACTACTCACACCAGTCGTTGCATAATCTTTCTCTTAACCTCTCTCAATACATAATATACAGGTAGCAAAACTGTCAATGATCCAGCTGCCAATTGTAAAGGTTTCTCACTACTTAAAGTGTTATTCATGAAAAGCTTTCTCTTTAAAATCCCTTGACAGCGCAGAACTGCAGCAGAACATATGAAAAGGCTTTTCACTACATAAATTACAACATTTTAACCTCTCTTAACGTATAAAGTCACAACACTGAAACCATCGCTGGACATGAGTTTCTACCTGAAAACTACTCACACCAGTCGTTGCATAATCATTCTCTTAACCTCTCTCAATACATAATATACAGGTATCAAAACTGTCAATGATCCAGCTGCCAATTGTAAAGGTTTCTCACTACTTAAAGTGTTATTCATGAAAAGCTTTCACTTTAAAATCCCTTGACAGCGCAGAACTGCAGCAGAACATATGAAAAGGCTTTTCACTACATAAATTACAACATTTTAACCTCTCTTAACGTATAAAGTCACAACACTGAAACCATCGCTGGACATGAGTTTCTACCTGAAAACTACTCACACCAGTCGTTGCATAATCTTTCTCTTAACCTCTCTCAATACATAATATACAGGTAGCAAAACTGTCAATGATCCAGCTGCCAATTGTAAAGGTTTCTCACTACTTAAAGTGTTATTCATGAAAAGCTTTCTCTTTAAAATCCCTTGACAGCGCAGAACTGCAGCAGAACATATGAAAAGGCTTTTCACTACATAAATTACAACATTTTAACCTCTCTTAACGTATAAAGTCACAACACTGAAACCATCGCTGGACATGAGTTTCTACCTGAAAACTACTCACACCAGTCGTTGCATAATCATTCTCTTAACCTCTCTCAATACATAATATACAGGTAGCAAAACTGTCAATGATCCAGCTGCCAATTGTAAAGGTTTCTCACTACTTAAAGTGTTATTCATGAAAAGCTTTCTCTTTAAAATCCCTTGACAGCGCAGAACTGCAGCAGAACATATGAAAAGGCTTTTCACTACATAAATTACAACATTTTAACCTCTCTTAACGTATAAAGTCACAACACTGAAACCATCGCTGGACATGAGTTTCTACCTGAAAACTACTCACACCAGTCGTTGCATAATCATTCTCTTAACCTCTCTCAATACATAATATACAGGTATCAAAACTGTCAATGATCCAGCTGCCAATTGTAAAGGTTTCTCACTACTTAAAGTGTTATTCATGAAAAGCTTTCACTTTAAAATCCCTTGACAGCGCAGAACTGCAGCAGAACATATGAAAAGGCTTTTCACTACATAAATTACAACATTTTAACCTCTCTTAACGTATAAAGTCACAACACTGAAACCATCGCTGGACATGAGTTTCTACCTGAAAACTACTCACACCAGTCGTTGCATAATCTTTCTCTTAACCTCTCTCAATACATAATATACAGGTAGCAAAACTGTCAATGATCCAGCTGCCAATTGTAAAGGTTTCTCACTACTTAAAGTGTTATTCATGAAAAGCTTTCACTTTAAAATCCCTTGACAGCGCAGAACTGCAGCAGAACATATGAAAAGGCTTTTCACTACATAAATTACAACATTTTAACCTCTCTTAACGTATAAAGTCACAACACTGAAACCATCGCTGGACATGAGTTTCTACCTGAAAACTACTCACACCAGTCGTTGCATAATCTTTCTCTTAACCTCTCTCAATACATAATATACAGGTAGCAAAACTGTCAATGATCCAGCTGCCAATTGTAAAGGTTTCTCACTACTTAAAGTGTTATTCATGAAAAGCTTTCTCTTTAAAATCCCTTGACAGCGCAGAACTGCAGCAGAACATATGAAAAGGCTTTTCACTACATAAATTACAACATTTTAACCTCTCTTAACGTATAAAGTCACAACACTGAAACCATCGCTGGACATGAGTTTCTACCTGAAAACTACTCACACCAGTCGTTGCATAATCGTTCTCTTAACCTCTCTCAATACATAATATACAGGTAGCAAAACTGTCAATGATCCAGCTGCCAATTGTAAAGGTTTCTCACTACTTAAAGTGTTATTCATGAAAAGCTTTCTCTTTAAAATCCCTTGACAGCGCAGAACTGCAGCAGAACATATGAAAAGGCTTTTCACTACATAAATTACAACATTTTAACCTCTCTTAACGTATAAAGTCACAACACTGAAACCATCGCTGGACATGAGTTTCTACCTGAAAACTACTCACACCAGTCGTTGCATAATCATTCTCATAACCTCTCTCAATACATAATATACAGGTATCAAAACTGTCAATGATCCAGCTGCCAATTGTAAAGGTTTCTCACTACTTAAAGTGTTATTCATGAAAAGCTTTCACTTTAAAATCCCTTGACAGCGCAGAACTGCAGCAGAACATATGAAAAGGCTTTTCACTACATAAATTACAACATTTTAACCTCTCTTAACGTATAAAGTCACAACACTGAAACCATCGCTGGACATGAGTTTCTACCTGAAAACTACTCACACCAGTCGTTGCATAATCTTTCTCTTAACCTCTCTCAATACATAATATACAGGTAGCAAAACTGTCAATGATCCAGCTGCCAATTGTAAAGGTTTCTCACTACTTAAAGTGTTATTCATGAAAAGCTTTCACTTTAAAATCCCTTGACAGCGCAGAACTGCAGCAGAACATATGAAAAGGCTTTTCACTACATAAATTACAACATTTTAACCTCTCTTAACGTATAAAGTCACAACACTGAAACCATCGCTGGACATGAGTTTCTACCTGAAAACTACTCACACCAGTCGTTGCATAATCTTTCTCTTAACCTCTCTCAATACATAATATACAGGTAGCAAAACTGTCAATGATCCAGCTGCCAATTGTAAAGGTTTCTCACTACTTAAAGTGTTATTCATGAAAAGCTTTCTCTTTAAAATCCCTTGACAGCGCAGAACTGCAGCAGAACATATGAAAAGGCTTTTCACTACATAAATTACAACATTTTAACCTCTCTTAACGTATAAAGTCACAACACTGAAACCATCGCTGGACATGAGTTTCTACCTGAAAACTACTCACACCAGTCGTTGCATAATCATTCTCTTAACCTCTCTCAATACATAATATACAGGTATCAAAACTGTCAATGATCCAGCTGCCAATTGTAAAGGTTTCTCACTACTTAAAGTGTTATTCATGAAAAGCTTTCACTTTAAAATCCCTTGACAGCGCAGAACTGCAGCAGAACATATGAAAAGGCTTTTCACTACATAAATTACAACATTTTAACCTCTCTTAACGTATAAAGTCACAACACTGAAACCATCGCTGGACATGAGTTTCTACCTGAAAACTACTCACACCAGTCGTTGCATAATCTTTCTCTTAACCTCTCTCAATACATAATATACAGGTAGCAAAACTGTCAATGATCCAGCTGCCAATTGTAAAGGTTTCTCACTACTTAAAGTGTTATTCATGAAAAGCTTTCACTTTAAAATCCCTTGACAGCGCAGAACTGCAGCAGAACATATGAAAAGGCTTTTCACTACATAAATTACAACATTTTAACCTCTCTTAACGTATAAAGTCACAACACTGAAACCATCGCTGGACATGAGTTTCTACCTGAAAACTACTCACACCAGTCGTTGCATAATCTTTCTCTTAACCTCTCTCAATACATAATATACAGGTAGCAAAACTGTCAATGATCCAGCTGCCAATTGTAAAGGTTTCTCACTACTTAAAGTGTTATTCATGAAAAGCTTTCTCTTTAAAATCCCTTGACAGCGCAGAACTGCAGCAGAACATATGAAAAGGCTTTTCACTACATAAATTACAACATTTTAACCTCTCTTAACGTATAAAGTCACAACACTGAAACCATCGCTGGACATGAGTTTCTACCTGAAAACTACTCACACCAGTCGTTGCATAATCATTCTCTTAACCTCTCTCAATACATAATATACAGGTATCAAAACTGTCAATGATCCAGCTGCCAATTGTAAAGGTTTCTCACTACTTAAAGTGTTATTCATGAAAAGCTTTCACTTTAAAATCCCTTGACAGCGCAGAACTGCAGCAGAACATATGAAAAGGCTTTTCACTACATAAATTACAACATTTTAACCTCTCTTAACGTATAAAGTCACAACACTGAAACCATCGCTGGACATGAGTTTCTACCTGAAAACTACTCACACCAGTCGTTGCATAATCTTTCTCTTAACCTCTCTCAATACATAATATACAGGTAGCAAAACTGTCAATGATCCAGCTGCCAATTGTAAAGGTTTCTCACTACTTAAAGTGTTATTCATGAAAAGCTTTCTCTTTAAAATCCCTTGACAGCGCAGAACTGCAGCAGAACATATGAAAAGGCTTTTCACTACATAAATTACAACATTTTAACCTCTCTTAACGTATAAAGTCACAACACTGAAACCATCGCTGGACATGAGTTTCTACCTGAAAACTACTCACACCAGTCGTTGCATAATCGTTCTCTTAACCTCTCTCAATACATAATATACAGGTAGCAAAACTGTCAATGATCCAGCTGCCAATTGTAAAGGTTTCTCACTACTTAAAGTGTTATTCATGAAAAGCTTTCACTTTAAAATCCCTTGACAGCGCAGAACTGCAGCAGAACATATGAAAAGGCTTTTCACTACATAAATTACAACATTTTAACCTCTCTTAACGTATAAAGTCACAACACTGAAACCATCGCTGGACATGAGTTTCTACCTGAAAACTACTCACACCAGTCGTTGCATAATCTTTCTCTTAACCTCTCTCAATACATAATATACAGGTAGCAAAACTGTCAATGATCCAGCTGCCAATTGTAAAGGTTTCTCACTACTTAAAGTGTTATTCATGAAAAGCTTTCACTTTAAAATCCCTTGACAGCGCAGAACTGCAGCAGAACATATGAAAAGGCTTTTCACTACATAAATTACAACATTTTAACCTCTCTTAACGTATAAAGTCACAACACTGAAACCATCGCTGGACATGAGTTTCTACCTGAAAACTACTCACACCAGTCGTTGCATAATCTTTCTCTTAACCTCTCTCAATACATAATATACAGGTAGCAAAACTGTCAATGATCCAGCTGCCAATTGTAAAGGTTTCTCACTACTTAAAGTGTTATTCATGAAAAGCTTTCTCTTTAAAATCCCTTGACAGCGCAGAACTGCAGCAGAACATATGAAAAGGCTTTTCACTACATAAATTACAACATTTTAACCTCTCTTAACGTATAAAGTCACAACACTGAAACCATCGCTGGACATGAGTTTCTACCTGAAAACTACTCACACCAGTCGTTGCATAATCTTTTTCTTAACCTCTCTCAATACATAATATACAGGTAGCAAAACTGTCAATGATCCAGCTGCCAATTGTAAAGGTTTCTCACTACTTAAAGTGTTATTCATGAAAAGCTTTCTCTTTAAAATCCCTTGACAGCGCAGAACTGCAGCAGAACATATGAAAAGGTTTTTCACTACATAAATTACAACATTTTAACCTCTCTTAACGTATAAAGTCACAACACTGAAACCATCGCTGGACATGAGTTTCTACCTGAAAACTACTCACACCAGTCGTTGCATAATCGTTCTCTTAACCTCTCTCAATACATAATATACAGGTAGCAAAACTGTCAATGATCCAGCTGCCAATTGTAAAGGTTTCTCACTACTTAAAGTGTTATTCATGAAAAGCTTTCTCTTTAAAATCCCTTGACAGCGCAGAACTGCAGCAGAACATATGAAAAGGCTTTTCACTACATAAATTACAACATTTTAACCTCTCTTAACGTATAAAGTCACAACACTGAAACCATCGCTGGACATGAGTTTCTACCTGAAAACTACTCACACCAGTCGTTGCATAATCATTCTCTTAACCTCTCTCAATACATAATATACAGGTATCAAAACTGTCAATGATCCAGCTGCCAATTGTAAAGGTTTCTCACTACTTAAAGTGTTATTCATGAAAAGCTTTCACTTTAAAATCCCTTGACAGCGCAGAACTGCAGCAGAACATATGAAAAGGCTTTTCACTACATAAATTACAACATTTTAACCTCTCTTAACGTATAAAGTCACAACACTGAAACCATCGCTGGACATGAGTTTCTACCTGAAAACTACTCACACCAGTCGTTGCATAATCATTCTCTTAACCTCTCTCAATACATAATATACAGGTATCAAAACTGTCAATGATCCAGCTGCCAATTGTAAAGGTTTCTCACTACTTAAAGTGTTATTCATGAAAAGCTTTCACTTTAAAATCCCTTGACAGCGCAGAACTGCAGCAGAACATATGAAAAGGCTTTTCACTACATAAATTACAACATTTTAACCTCTCTTAACGTATAAAGTCACAACACTGAAACCATCGCTGGACATGAGTTTCTACCTGAAAACTACTCACACCAGTCGTTGCATAATCTTTCTCTTAACCTCTCTCAATACATAATATACAGGTAGCAAAACTGTCAATGATCCAGCTGCCAATTGTAAAGGTTTCTCACTACTTAAAGTGTTATTCATGAAAAGCTTTCTCTTTAAAATCCCTTGACAGCGCAGAACTGCAGCAGAACATATGAAAAGGCTTTTCACTACATAAATTACAACATTTTAACCTCTCTTAACGTATAAAGTCACAACACTGAAACCATCGCTGGACATGAGTTTCTACCTGAAAACTACTCACACCAGTCGTTGCATAATCATTCTCTTAACCTCTCTCAATACATAATATACAGGTATCAAAACTGTCAATGATCCAGCTGCCAATTGTAAAGGTTTCTCACTACTTAAAGTGTTATTCATGAAAAGCTTTCACTTTAAAATCCCTTGACAGCGCAGAACTGCAGCAGAACATATGAAAAGGCTTTTCACTACATAAATTACAACATTTTAACCTCTCTTAACGTATAAAGTCACAACACTGAAACCATCGCTGGACATGAGTTTCTACCTGAAAACTACTCACACCAGTCGTTGCATAATCTTTCTCTTAACCTCTCTCAATACATAATATACAGGTAGCAAAACTGTCAATGATCCAGCTGCCAATTGTAAAGGTTTCTCACTACTTAAAGTGTTATTCATGAAAAGCTTTCTCTTTAAAATCCCTTGACAGCGCAGAACTGCAGCAGAACATATGAAAAGGCTTTTCACTACATAAATTACAACATTTTAACCTCTCTTAACGTATAAAGTCACAACACTGAAACCATCGCTGGACATGAGTTTCTACCTGAAAACTACTCACACCAGTCGTTGCATAATCATTCTCTTAACCTCTCTCAATACATAATATACAGGTAGCAAAACTGTCAATGATCCAGCTGCCAATTGTAAAGGTTTCTCACTACTTAAAGTGTTATTCATGAAAAGCTTTCTCTTTAAAATCCCTTGACAGCGCAGAACTGCAGCAGAACATATGAAAAGGCTTTTCACTACATAAATTACAACATTTTAACCTCTCTTAACGTATAAAGTCACAACACTGAAACCATCGCTGGACATGAGTTTCTACCTGAAAACTACTCACACCAGTCGTTGCATAATCATTCTCTTAACCTCTCTCAATACATAATATACAGGTATCAAAACTGTCAATGATCCAGCTGCCAATTGTAAAGGTTTCTCACTACTTAAAGTGTTATTCATGAAAAGCTTTCACTTTAAAATCCCTTGACAGCGCAGAACTGCAGCAGAACATATGAAAAGGCTTTTCACTACATAAATTACAACATTTTAACCTCTCTTAACGTATAAAGTCACAACACTGAAACCATCGCTGGACATGAGTTTCTACCTGAAAACTACTCACACCAGTCGTTGCATAATCTTTCTCTTAACCTCTCTCAATACATAATATACAGGTAGCAAAACTGTCAATGATCCAGCTGCCAATTGTAAAGGTTTCTCACTACTTAAAGTGTTATTCATGAAAAGCTTTCACTTTAAAATCCCTTGACAGCGCAGAACTGCAGCAGAACATATGAAAAGGCTTTTCACTACATAAATTACAACATTTTAACCTCTCTTAACGTATAAAGTCACAACACTGAAACCATCGCTGGACATGAGTTTCTACCTGAAAACTACTCACACCAGTCGTTGCATAATCTTTCTCTTAACCTCTCTCAATACATAATATACAGGTAGCAAAACTGTCAATGATCCAGCTGCCAATTGTAAAGGTTTCTCACTACTTAAAGTGTTATTCATGAAAAGCTTTCTCTTTAAAATCCCTTGACAGCGCAGAACTGCAGCAGAACATATGAAAAGGCTTTTCACTACATAAATTACAACATTTTAACCTCTCTTAACGTATAAAGTCACAACACTGAAACCATCGCTGGACATGAGTTTCTACCTGAAAACTACTCACACCAGTCGTTGCATAATCTTTCTCTTAACCTCTCTCAATACATAATATACAGGTAGCAAAACTGTCAATGATCCAGCTGCCAATTGTAAAGGTTTCTCACTACTTAAAGTGTTATTCATGAAAAGCTTTCACTTTAAAATCCCTTGACAGCGCAGAACTGCAGCAGAACATATGAAAAGGCTTTTCACTACATAAATTACAACATTTTAACCTCTCTTAACGTATAAAGTCACAACACTGAAACCATCGCTGGACATGAGTTTCTACCTGAAAACTACTCACACCAGTCGTTGAATAATCTTTCTCTTAACCTCTCTCAATACATAATATACAGGTAGCAAAACTGTCAATGATCCAGCTGCCAATTGTAAAGGTTTCTCACTACTTAAAGTGTTATTCATGAAAAGCTTTCTCTTTAAAATCCCTTGACAGCGCAGAACTGCAGCAGAACATATGAAAAGGCTTTTCACTACATAAATTACAACATTTTAACCTCTCTTAACGTATAAAGTCACAACACTGAAACCATCGCTGGACATGAGTTTCTACCTGAAAACTACTCACACCAGTCGTTGCATAATCGTTCTCTTAACCTCTCTCAATACATAATATACAGGTAGCAAAACTGTCAATGATCCAGCTGCCAATTGTAAAGGTTTCTCACTACTTAAAGTGTTATTCATGAAAAGCTTTCTCTTTAAAATCCCTTGACAGCGCAGAACTGCAGCAGAACATATGAAAAGGCTTTTCACTACATAAATTACAACATTTTAACCTCTCTTAACGTATAAAGTCACAACACTGAAACCATCGCTGGACATGAGTTTCTACCTGAAAACTACTCACACCAGTCGTTGCATAATCATTCTCTTAACCTCTCTCAATACATAATATACAGGTATCAAAACTGTCAATGATCCAGCTGCCAATTGTAAAGGTTTCTCACTACTTAAAGTGTTATTCATGAAAAGCTTTCACTTTAAAATCCCTTGACAGCGCAGAACTGCAGCAGAACATATGAAAAGGCTTTTCACTACATAAATTACAACATTTTAACCTCTCTTAACGTATAAAGTCACAACACTGAAACCATCGCTGGACATGAGTTTCTACCTGAAAACTACTCACACCAGTCGTTGCATAATCTTTCTCTTAACCTCTCTCAATACATAATATACAGGTAGCAAAACTGTCAATGATCCAGCTGCCAATTGTAAAGGTTTCTCACTACTTAAAGTGTTATTCATGAAAAGCTTTCACTTTAAAATCCCTTGACAGCGCAGAACTGCAGCAGAACATATGAAAAGGCTTTTCACTACATAAATTACAACATTTTAACCTCTCTTAACGTATAAAGTCACAACACTGAAACCATCGCTGGACATGAGTTTCTACCTGAAAACTACTCACACCAGTCGTTGCATAATCTTTCTCTTAACCTCTCTCAATACATAATATACAGGTAGCAAAACTGTCAATGATCCAGCTGCCAATTGTAAAGGTTTCTCACTACTTAAAGTGTTATTCATGAAAAGCTTTCTCTTTAAAATCCCTTGACAGCGCAGAACTGCAGCAGAACATATGAAAAGGCTTTTCACTACATAAATTACAACATTTTAACCTCTCTTAACGTATAAAGTCACAACACTGAAACCATCGCTGGACATGAGTTTCTACCTGAAAACTACTCACACCAGTCGTTGAATAATCATTCTCTTAACCTCTCTCAATACATAATATACAGGTATCAAAACTGTCAATGATCCAGCTGCCAATTGTAAAGGTTTCTCACTACTTAAAGTGTTATTCATGAAAAGCTTTCACTTTAAAATCCCTTGACAGCGCAGAACTGCAGCAGAACATATGAAAAGGCTTTTCACTACATAAATTACAACATTTTAACCTCTCTTAACGTATAAAGTCACAACACTGAAACCATCGCTGGACATGAGTTTCTACCTGAAAACTACTCACACCAGTCGTTGCATAATCTTTCTCTTAACCTCTCACAATACATAATATACAGGTAGCAATACTGTCAATGATCCAGCTGCCAATTGTAAAGGTTTCTCACTACTTAAAGTGTTATTCATGAAAAGCTTTCACTTTAAAATCCCTTGACAGCGCAGAACTGCAGCAGAACATATGAAAAGGCTTTTCACTACATAAATTACAACATTTTAACCTCTCTTAACGTATAAAGTCACAACACTGAAACCATCGCTGGACATGAGTTTCTACCTGAAAACTACTCACACCAGTCGTTGCATAATCTTTCTCTTAACCTCTCTCAATACATAATATACAGGTAGCAAAACTGTCAATGATCCAGCTGCCAATTGTAAAGGTTTCTCACTACTTAAAGTGTTATTCATGAAAAGCTTTCACTTTAAAATCCCTTGACAGCGCAGAACTGCAGCAGAACATATGAAAAGGCTTTTCACTACATAAATTACAACATTTTAACCTCTCTTAACGTATAAAGTCACAACACTGAAACCATCGCTGGACATGAGTTTCTACCTGAAAACTACTCACACCAGTCGTTGCATAATCTTTCTCTTAACCTCTCTCAATACATAATATACAGGTAGCAAAACTGTCAATGATCCAGCTGCCAATTGTAAAGGTTTCTCACTACTTAAAGTGTTATTCATGAAAAGCTTTCTCTTTAAAATCCCTTGACAGCGCAGAACTGCAGCAGAACATATGAAAAGGCTTTTCACTACATAAATTACAACATTTTAACCTCTCTTAACGTATAAAGTCACAACACTGAAACCATCGCTGGACATGAGTTTCTACCTGAAAACTACTCACACCAGTCGTTGCATAATCATTCTCTTAACCTCTCTCAATACATAATATACAGGTATCAAAACTGTCAAGGAACCAGCTGCCAATTGTAAAGTTTTCTCACTACTTTAAGTGTTATTCATGAAAAGCTTTCACTTTAAAATCCCTTGACAGCGCAGAACTGCAGCAGAACATATGAAAAGGCTTTTCACTACATAAATTACAACATTTTAACCTCTCTTAACGTATAAAGTCACAACACTGAAACCATCGCTGGACATGAGTTTCTACCTGAAAACTACTCACACCAGTCGTTGCATAATCATTCTCTTAACCTCTCTCAATACATAATATACAGGTATCAAAACTGTCAATGATCCAGCTGCCAATTGTAAAGGTTTCTCACTACTTAAAGTGTTATTCATGAAAAGCTTTCACTTTAAAATCCCTTGACAGCGCAGAACTGCAGCAGAACATATGAAAAGGCTTTTCACTACATAAATTACAACATTTTAACCTCTCTTAACGTATAAAGTCACAACACTGAAACCATCGCTGGACATGAGTTTCTACCTGAAAACTACTCACACCAGTCGTTGCATAATCTTTCTCTTAACCTCTCTCAATACATAATATACAGGTAGCAAAACTGTCAATGATCCAGCTGCCAATTGTAAAGGTTTCTCACTACTTAAAGTGTTATTCATGAAAAGCTTTCTCTTTAAAATCCCTTGACAGCGCAGAACTGCAGCAGAACATATGAAAAGGCTTTTCACTACATAAATTACAACATTTTAACCTCTCTTAACGTATAAAGTCACAACACTGAAACCATCGCTGGACATGAGTTTCTACCTGAAAACTACTCACACCAGTCGTTGCATAATCATTCTCTTAACCTCTCTCAATACATAATATACAGGTAGCAAAACTGTCAATGATCCAGCTGCCAATTGTAAAGGTTTCTCACTACTTAAAGTGTTATTCATGAAAAGCTTTCTCTTTAAAATCCCTTGACAGCGCAGAACTGCAGCAGAACATATGAAAAGGCTTTTCACTACATAAATTACAACATTTTAACCTCTCTTAACGTATAAAGTCACAACACTGAAACCATCGCTGGACATGAGTTTCTACCTGAAAACTACTCACACCAGTCGTTGCATAATCATTCTCTTAACCTCTCTCAATACATAATATACAGGTATCAAAACTGTCAATGATCCAGCTGCCAATTGTAAAGGTTTCTCACTACTTAAAGTGTTATTCATGAAAAGCTTTCACTTTAAAATCCCTTGACAGCGCAGAACTGCAGCAGAACATATGAAAAGGCTTTTCACTACATAAATTACAACATTTTAACCTCTCTTAACGTATAAAGTCACAACACTGAAACCATCGCTGGACATGAGTTTCTACCTGAAAACTACTCACACCAGTCGTTGCATAATCTTTCTCTTAACCTC
This sequence comes from Agrypnus murinus, assembly GCA_929113105.1. Classification (NCBI taxonomy): domain Eukaryota; kingdom Metazoa; phylum Arthropoda; class Insecta; order Coleoptera; family Elateridae; genus Agrypnus; species Agrypnus murinus. The sequence goes on along the minus strand of OV816031.1, from coordinate 94,380,220 downwards.
TCTCAATACATAATATACAGGTAGCAAAACTGTCAATGATCCAGCTGCCAATTGTAAAGGTTTCTCACTACTTAAAGTGTTATTCATGAAAAGCTTTCACTTTAAAATCCCTTGACAGCGCAGAACTGCAGCAGAACATATGAAAAGGCTTTTCACTACATAAATTACAACATTTTAAGCTCTCTTAACGTATAAAGTCACAACACTGAAACCATCGCTGGACATGAGTTTCTACCTGAAAACTACTCACACCAGTCGTTGCATAATCATTCTCTTAACCTCTCTCAATACATAATATACAGGTATCAAAACTGTCAATGATCCAGCTGCCAATTGTAAAGGTTTCTCACTACTTAAAGTGTTATTCATGAAAAGCTTTCACTTTAAAATCCCTTGACAGCGCAGAACTGCAGCAGAACATATGAAAAGGCTTTTCACTACATAAATTACAACATTTTAACCTCTCTTAACGTATAAAGTCACAACACTGAAACCATCGCTGGACATGAGTTTCTACCTGAAAACTACTCACACCAGTCGTTGCATAATCTTTCTCTTAACCTCTCTCAATACATAATATACAGGTAGCAAAACTGTCAATGATCCAGCTGCCAATTGTAAAGGTTTCTCACTACTTAAAGTGTTATTCATGAAAAGCTTTCACTTTAAAATCCCTTGACAGCGCAGAACTGCAGCAGAACATATGAAAAGGCTTTTCACTACATAAATTATAACATTTTAACCTCTCTTAACGTATAAAGTCACAACACTGAAACCATCGCTGGACATGAGTTTCTACCTGAAAACTACTCACACCAGTCGTTGCATAATCATTCTCTTAACCTCTCTCAATACATAATATACAGGTAGCAAAACTGTCAATGATCCAGCTGCCAATTGTAAAGGTTTCTCACTACTTAAAGTGTTATTCATGAAAAGCTTTCACTTTAAAATCCCTTGACAGCGCAGAACTGCAGCAGAACATATGAAAAGGCTTTTCACTACATAAATTACAACATTTTAACCTCTCTTAACGTATAAAGTCACAACACTGAAACCATCGCTGGACATGAGTTTCTACCTGAAAACTACTCACACCAGTCGTTGCATAATCATTCTCTTAACCTCTCTCAATACATAATATACAGGTATCAAAACTGTCAATGATCCAGCTGCCAATTGTAAAGGTTTCTCACTACTTAAAGTGTTATTCATGAAAAGCTTTCACTTTAAAATCCCTTGACAGCGCAGAACTGCAGCAGAACATATGAAAAGGCTTTTCACTACATAAATTACAACATTTTAACCTCTCTTAACGTATAAAGTCACAACACTGAAACCATCGCTGGACATGAGTTTCTACCTGAAAACTACTCACACCAGTCGTTGCATAATCATTCTCTTAACCTCTCTCAATACATAATATACAGGTATCAAAACTGTCAATGATCCAGCTGCCAATTGTAAAGGTTTCTCACTACTTAAAGTGTTATTCATGAAAAGCTTTCACTTTAAAATCCCTTGACAGCGCAGAACTGCAGCAGAACATATGAAAAGGCTTTTCACTACATAAATTACAACATTTTAACCTCTCTTAACGTATAAAGTCACAACACTGAAACCATCGCTGGACATGAGCTTCTACCTGAAAACTACTCACACCAGTCGTTGCATAATCTTTCTCTTAACCTCTCTCAATACATAATATACAGGTAGCAAAACTGTCAATGATCCAGCTGCCAATTGTAAAGGTTTCTCACTACTTAAAGTGTTATTCATGAAAAGCTTTCTCTTTAAAATCCCTTGACAGCGCAGAACTGCAGCAGAACATATGAAAAGGCTTTTCACTACATAAATTACAACATTTTAACCTCTCTTAACGTATAAAGTCACAACACTGAAACCATCGCTGGACATGAGTTTCTACCTGAAAACTACTCACACCAGTCGTTGCATAATCATTCTCTTAACCTCTCTCAATACATAATATACAGGTATCAAAACTGTCAATGATCCAGCTGCCAATTGTAAAGGTTTCTCACTACTTAAAGTGTTATTCATGAAAAGCTTTCACTTTAAAATCCCTTGACAGCGCAGAACTGCAGCAGAACATATGAAAAGGCTTTTCACTACATAAATTACAACATTTTAACCTCTCTTAACGTATAAAGTCACAACACTGAAACCATCGCTGGACATGAGTTTCTACCTGAAAACTACTCACACCAGTCGTTGCATAATCATTCTCTTAACCTCTCTCAATACATAATATACAGGTATCAAAACTGTCAATGATCCAGCTGCCAATTGTAAAGGTTTCTCACTACTTAAAGTGTTATTCATGAAAAGCTTTCACTTTAAAATCCCTTGACAGCGCAGAACTGCAGCAGAACATATGAAAAGGCTTTTCACTACATAAATTACAACATTTTAACCTCTCTTAACGTATAAAGTCACAACACTGAAACCATCGCTGGACATGAGTTTCTACCTGAAAACTACTCACACCAGTCGTTGCATAATCTTTCTCTTAACCTCTCTCAATACATAATATACAGGTAGCAAAACTGTCAATGATCCAGCTGCCAATTGTAAAGGTTTCTCACTACTTAAAGTGTTATTCATGAAAAGCTTTCTCTTTAAAATCCCTTGACAGCGCAGAACTGCAGCAGAACATATGAAAAGGCTTTTCACTACATAAATTACAACATTTTAACCTCTCTTAACGTATAAAGTCACAACACTGAAACCATCGCTGGACATGAGTTTCTACCTGAAAACTACTCACACCAGTCGTTGCATAATCATTCTCTTAACCTCTCTCAATACATAATATACAGGTATCAAAACTGTCAATGATCCAGCTGCCAATTGTAAAGGTTTCTCACTACTTAAAGTGTTATTCATGAAAAGCTTTCACTTTAAAATCCCTTGACAGCGCAGAACTGCAGCAGAACATATGAAAAGGCTTTTCACTACATAAATTACAACATTTTAACCTCTCTTAACGTATAAAGTCACAACACTGAAACCATCGCTGGACATGAGTTTCTACCTGAAAACTACTCACACCAGTCGTTGCATAATCATTCTCTTAACCTCTCTCAATACATAATATACAGGTATCAAAACTGTCAATGATCCAGCTGCCAATTGTAAAGGTTTCTCACTACTTAAAGTGTTATTCATGAAAAGCTTTCACTTTAAAATCCCTTGACAGCGCAGAACTGCAGCAGAACATATGAAAAGGCTTTTCACTACATAAATTACAACATTTTAACCTCTCTTAACGTATAAAGTCACAACACTGAAACCATCGCTGGACATGAGTTTCTACCTGAAAACTACTCACACCAGTCGTTGCATAATCTTTCTCTTAACCTCTCTCAATACATAATATACAGGTAGCAAAACTGTCAATGATCCAGCTGCCAATTGTAAAGGTTTCTCACTACTTAAAGTGTTATTCATGAAAAGCTTTCTCTTTAAAATCCCTTGACAGCGCAGAACTGCAGCAGAACATATGAAAAGGCTTTTCACTACATAAATTACAACATTTTAACCTCTCTTAACGTATAAAGTCACAACACTGAAACCATCGCTGGACATGAGTTTCTACCTGAAAACTACTCACACCAGTCGTTGCATAATCTTTCTCTTAACCTCTCTCAATACATAATATACAGGTAGCAAAACTGTCAATGATCCAGCTGCCAATTGTAAAGGTTTCTCACTACTTAAAGTGTTATTCATGAAAAGCTTTCTCTTTAAAATCCCTTGACAGCGCAGAACTGCAGCAGAACATATGAAAAGGCTTTTCACTACATAAATTACAACATTTTAACCTCTCTTAACGTATAAAGTCACAACACTGAAACCATCGCTGGACATGAGTTTCTACCTGAAAACTACTCACACCAGTCGTTGCATAATCATTCTCTTAACCTCTCTCAATACATAATATACAGGTATCAAAACTGTCAATGATCCAGCTGCCAATTGTAAAGGTTTCTCACTACTTAAAGTGTTATTCATGAAAAGCTTTCACTTTAAAATCCCTTGACAGCGCAGAACTGCAGCAGAACATATGAAAAGGCTTTTCACTACATAAATTACAACATTTTAACCTCTCTTAACGTATAAAGTCACAACACTGAAACCATCGCTGGACATGAGTTTCTACCTGAAAACTACTCACACCAGTCGTTGCATAATCTTTCTCTTAACCTCTCTCAATACATAATATACAGGTAGCAAAACTGTCAATGATCCAGCTGCCAATTGTAAAGGTTTCTCACTACTTAAAGTGTTATTCATGAAAAGCTTTCTCTTTAAAATCCCTTGACAGCGCAGAACTGCAGCAGAACATATGAAAAGGCTTTTCACTACATAAATTACAACATTTTAACCTCTCTTAACGTATAAAGTCACAACACTGAAACCATCGCTGGACATGAGTTTCTACCTGAAAACTACTCACACCAGTCGTTGCATAATCATTCTCTTAACCTCTCTCAATACATAATATACAGGTATCAAAACTGTCAATGATCCAGCTGCCAATTGTAAAGGTTTCTCACTACTTAAAGTGTTATTCATGAAAAGCTTTCACTTTAAAATCCCTTGACAGCGCAGAACTGCAGCAGAACATATGAAAAGGCTTTTCACTACATAAATTACAACATTTTAACCTCTCTTAACGTATAAAGTCACAACACTGAAACCATCGCTGGACATGAGTTTCTACCTGAAAACTACTCACACCAGTCGTTGCATAATCTTTCTCTTAACCTCTCTCAATACATAATATACAGGTAGCAAAACTGTCAATGATCCAGCTGCCAATTGTAAAGGTTTCTCACTACTTAAAGTGTTATTCATGAAAAGCTTTCACTTTAAATTCCCTTGACAGCGCAGAACTGCAGCAGAACATATGAAAAGGCTTTTCACTACATAAATTACAACATTTTAACCTCTCTTAACGTATAAAGTCACAACACTGAAACCATCGCTGGACATGAGTTTCTACCTGAAAACTACTCACACCAGTCGTTGCATAATCTTTCTCTTAACCTCTCTCAATACATAATATACAGGTAGCAAAACTGTCAATGATCCAGCTGCCAATTGTAAAGGTTTCTCACTACTTAAAGTGTTATTCATGAAAAGCTTTCTCTTTAAAATCCCTTGACAGCGCAGAACTGCAGCAGAACATATGAAAAGGCTTTTCACTACATAAATTACAACATTTTAACCTCTCTTAACGTATAAAGTCACAACACTGAAACCATCGCTGGACATGAGTTTCTACCTGAAAACTACTCACACCAGTCGTTGCATAATCATTCTCTTAACCTCTCTCAATACATAATATACAGGTATCAAAACTGTCAATGATCCAGCTGCCAATTGTAAAGGTTTCTCACTACTTAAAGTGTTATTCATGAAAAGCTTTCACTTTAAAATCCCTTGACAGCGCAGAACTGCAGCAGAACATATGAAAAGGCTTTTCACTACATAAATTACAACATTTTAACCTCTCTTAACGTATAAAGTCACAACACTGAAACCATCGCTGGACATGAGTTTCTACCTGAAAACTACTCACACCAGTCGTTGCATAATCATTCTCTTAACCTCTCTCAATACATAATATACAGGTATCAAAACTGTCAATGATCCAGCTGCCAATTGTAAAGGTTTCTCACTACTTAAAGTGTTATTCATGAAAAGCTTTCACTTTAAAATCCCTTGACAGCGCAGAACTGCAGCAGAACATATGAAAAGGCTTTTCACTACATAAATTACAACATTTTAACCTCTCTTAACGTATAAAGTCACAACACTGAAACCATCGCTGGACATGAGTTTCTACCTGAAAACTACTCACACCAGTCGTTGCATAATCTTTCTCTTAACCTCTCTCAATACATAATATACAGGTAGCAAAACTGTCAATGATCCAGCTGCCAATTGTAAAGGTTTCTCACTACTTAAAGTGTTATTCATGAAAAGCTTTCTCTTTAAAATCCCTTGACAGCGCAGAACTGCAGCAGAACATATGAAAAGGCTTTTCACTACATAAATTACAACATTTTAACCTCTCTTAACGTATAAAGTCACAACACTGAAACCATCGCTGGACATGAGTTTCTACCTGAAAACTACTCACACCAGTCGTTGCATAATCATTCTCTTAACCTCTCTCAATACATGATATACAGGTATCAAAACTGTCAATGATCCAGCTGCCAATTGTAAAGGTTTCTCACTACTTAAAGTGTTATTCATGAAAAGCTTTCACTTTAAAATCCCTTGACAGCGCAGAACTGCAGCAGAACATATGAAAAGGCTTTTCACTACATAAATTACAACATTTTAACCTCTCTTAACGTATAAAGTCACAACACTGAAACCATCGCTGGACATGAGTTTCTACCTGAAAACTACTCACACCAGTCTTTGCATAATCTTTCTCTTAACCTCTCTCAATACATAATATACAGGTAGCAAAACTGTCAATGATCCAGCTGCCAATTGTAAAGGTTTCTCACTACTTAAAGTGTTATTCATGAAAAGCTTTCACTTTAAAATCCCTTGACAGCGCAGAACTGCAGCAGAACATATGAAAAGGCTTTTCACTACATAAATTACAACATTTTAACCTCTCTTAACGTATAAAGTCACAACACTGAAACCATCGCTGGACATGAGTTTCTACCTGAAAACTACTCACACCAGTCGTTGCATAATCTTTCTCTTAACCTCTCTCAATACATAATATACAGGTAGCAAAACTGTCAATGATCCAGCTGCCAATTGTAAAGGTTTCTCACTACTTAAAGTGTTATTCATGAAAAGCTTTCTCTTTAAAATCCCTTGACAGCGCAGAACTGCAGCAGAACATATGAAAAGGCTTTTCACTACATAAATTACAACATTTTAACCTCTCTTAACGTATAAAGTCACAACACTGAAACCATCGCTGGACATGAGTTTCTACCTGAAAACTACTCACACCAGTCGTTGCATAATCGTTCTCTTAACCTCTCTCAATACATAATATACAGGTAGCAAAACTGTCAATGATCCAGCTGCCAATTGTAAAGGTTTCTCACTACTTAAAGTGTTATTCATGAAAAGCTTTCACTTTAAAATCCCTTGACAGCGCAGAACTGCAGCAGAACATATGAAAAGGCTTTTCACTACATAAATTACAACATTTTAACCTCTCTTAACGTATAAAGTCACAACACTGAAACCATCGCTGGACATGAGTTTCTACCTGAAAACTACTCACACCAGTCGTTGCATAATCATTCTCTTAACCTCTCTCAATACATAATATACAGGTAGCAAAACTGTCAATGATCCAGCTGCCAATTGTAAAGGTTTCTCACTACTTAAAGTGTTATTCATGAAAAGCTTTCTCTTTAAAATCCCTTGACAGCGCAGAACTGCAGCAGAACATATGAAAAGGCTTTTCACTACATAAATTACAACATTTTAACCTCTCTTAACGTATAAAGTCACAACACTGAAACCATCGCTGGACATGAGTTTCTACCTGAAAACTACTCACACCAGTCGTTGCATAATCTTTCTCTTAACCTCTCTCAATACATAATATACAGGTAGCAAAACTGTCAATGATCCAGCTGCCAATTGTAAAGGTTTCTCACTACTTAAAGTGTTATTCATGAAAAGCTTTCTCTTTAAAATCCCTTGACAGCGCAGAACTGCAGCAGAACATATGAAAAGGCTTTTCACTACATAAATTACAACATTTTAACCTCTCTTAACGTATAAAGTCACAACACTGAAACCATCGCTGGACATGAGTTTCTACCTGAAAACTACTCACACCAGTCGTTGCATAATCTTTCTCTTAACCTCTCTCAATACATAATATACAGGTAGCAAAACTGTCAATGATCCAGCTGCCAATTGTAAAGGTTTCTCACTACTTAAAGTGTTATTCATGAAAAGCTTTCACTTTAAAATCCCTTGACAGCGCAGAACTGCAGCAGAACATATGAAAAGGCTTTTCACTACATAAATTACAACATTTTAACCTCTCTTAACGTATAAAGTCACAACACTGAAACCATCGCTGGACATGAGTTTCTACCTGAAAACTACTCACACCAGTCGTTGCATAATCTTTCTCTTAACCTCTCTCAATACATAATATACAGGTAGCAAAACTGTCAATGATCCAGCTGCCAATTGTAAAGGTTTCTCACTACTTAAAGTGTTATTCATGAAAAGCTTTCTCTTTAAAATCCCTTGACAGCGCAGAACTGCAGCAGAACATATGAAAAGGCTTTTCACTACATAAATTACAACATTTTAACCTCTCTTAACGTATAAAGTCACAACACTGAAACCATCGCTGGACATGAGTTTCTACCTGAAAACTACTCACACCAGTCGTTGCATAATCATTCTCTTAACCTCTCTCAATACATAATATACAGGTATCAAAACTGTCAATGATCCAGCTGCCAATTGTAAAGGTTTCTCACTACTTAAAGTGTTATTCATGAAAAGCTTTCACTTTAAAATCCCTTGACAGCGCAGAACTGCAGCAGAACATATGAAAAGGCTTTTCACTACATAAATTACAACATTTTAACCTCTCTTAACGTATAAAGTCACAACACTGAAACCATCGCTGGACATGAGTTTCTACCTGAAAACTACTCACACCAGTCGTTGCATAATCTTTCTCTTAACCTCTCTCAATACATAATATACAGGTAGCAAAACTGTCAATGATCCAGCTGCCAATTGTAAAGGTTTCTCACTACTTAAAGTGTTATTCATGAAAAGCTTTCACTTTAAAATCCCTTGACAGCGCAGAACTGCAGCAGAACATATGAAAAGGCTTTTCACTACATAAATTACAACATTTTAACCTCTCTTAACGTATAAAGTCACAACACTGAAACCATCGCTGGACATGAGTTTCTACCTGAAAACTACTCACACCAGTCGTTGCATAATCTTTCTCTTAACCTCTCTCAATACATAATATACAGGTAGCAAAACTGTCAATGATCCAGCTGCCAATTGTAAAGGTTTCTCACTACTTAAAGTGTTATTCATGAAAAGCTTTCTCTTTAAAATCCCTTGACAGCGCAGAACTGCAGCAGAACATATGAAAAGGCTTTTCACTACATAAATTACAACATTTTAACCTCTCTTAACGTATAAAGTCACAACACTGAAACCATCGCTGGACATGAGTTTCTACCTGAAAACTACTCACACCAGTCGTTGCATAATCGATCTCTTAACCTCTCTCAATACATAATATACAGGTAGCAAAACTGTCAATGATCCAGCTGCCAATTGTAAAGGTTTCTCACTACTTAAAGTGTTATTCATGAAAAGCTTTCACTTTAAAATCCCTTGACAGCGCAGAACTGCAGCAGAACATATGAAAAGGCTTTTCACTACATAAATTACAACATTTTAACCTCTCTTAACGTATAAAGTCACAACACTGAAACCATCGCTGGACATGAGTTTCTACCTGAAAACTACTCACACCAGTCGTTGCATAATCGTTCTCTTAACCTCTCTCAATACATAATATACAGGTAGCAAAACTGTCAATGATCCAGCTGCCAATTGTAAAGGTTTCTCACTACTTAAAGTGTTATTCATGAAAAGCTTTCACTTTAAAATCCCTTGACAGCGCAGAACTGCAGCAGAACATATGAAAAGGCTTTTCACTACATAAATTACAACATTTTAACCTCTCTTAACGTATAAAGTCACAACACTGAAACCATCGCTGGACATGAGTTTCTACCTGAAAACTACTCACACCAGTCGTTGCATAATCGTTCTCTTAACCTCTCTCAATACATAATATACAGGTAGCAAAACTGTCAATGAACCAGCTGCCAATTGTAAAGGTTTCTCACTACTTAAAGTGTTATTCATGAAAAGCTTTCACTTTAAAATCCCTTGACAGCGCAGAACTGCAGCAGAACATATGAAAAGGCTTTTCACTACATAAATTACAACATTTTAACCTCTCTTAACGTATAAAGTCACAACACTGAAACCATCGCTGGACATGAGTTTCTACCTGAAAACTACTCACACCAGTCGTTGCATAATCATTCTCTTAACCTCTCTCAATACATAATATACAGGTAGCAAAACTGTCAATGATCCAGCTGCCAATTATAAAGGTTTCTCACTACTTAAAGTGTTATTCATGAAAAGCTTTCTCTTTAAAATCCCTTGACAGCGCAGAACTGCAGCAGAACATATGAAAAGGCTTTTCACTACATAAATTACAACATTTTAACCTCTCTTAACGTATAAAGTCACAACACTGAAACCATCGCTGGACATGAGTTTCTACCTGAAAACTACTCACACCAGTCGTTGCATAATCATTCTCTTAACCTCTCTCAATACATAATATACAGGTAGCAAAACTGTCAATGATCCAGCTGCCAATTGTAAAGGTTTCTCACTACTTAAAGTGTTATTCATGAAAAGCTTTCACTTTAAAATCCCTTGACAGCGCAGAACTGCAGCAGAACATATGAAAAGGCTTTTCACTACATAAATTACAACATTTTAACCTCTCTTAACGTATAAAGTCACAACACTGAAACCATCGCTGGACATGAGTTTCTACCTGAAAACTACTCACACCAGTCGTTGCATAATCATTCTCTTAACCTCTCTCAATACATAATATACAGGTAGCAAAACTGTCAATGATCCAGCTGCCAATTGTAAAGGTTTCTCACTACTTAAAGTGTTATTCATGAAAAGCTTTCACTTTAAAATCCCTTGACAGCGCAGAACTGCAGCAGAACATATGAAAAGGCTTTTCACTACATAAATTACAACATTTTAACCTCTCTTAACGTATAAAGTCACAACACTGAAACCATCGCTGGACATGAGTTTCTACCTGAAAACTACTCACACCAGTCGTTGCATAATCATTCTCTTAACCTCTCTCAATACATAATATACAGGTAGCAAAACTGTCAATGATCCAGCTGCCAATTGTAAAGGTTTCTCACTACTTAAAGTGTTATTCATGAAAAGCTTTCTCTTTAAAATCCCTTGACAGCGCAGAACTGCAGCAGAACATATGAAAAGGCTTTTCACTACATAAATTACAACATTTTAACCTCTCTTAACGTATAAAGTCACAACACTGAAACCATCGCTGGACATGAGTTTCTACCTGAAAACTACTCACACCAGTCGTTGCATAATCATTCTCTTAACCTCTCTCAATACATAATATACAGGTATCAAAACTGTCAATGATCCAGCTGCCAATTGTAAAGGTTTCTCACTACTTAAAGTGTTATTCATGAAAAGCTTTCACTTTAAAATCCCTTGACAGCGCAGAACTGCAGCAGAACATATGAAAAGGCTTTTCACTACATAAATTACAACATTTTAACCTCTCTTAACGTATAAAGTCACAACACTGAAACCATCGCTGGACATGAGTTTCTACCTGAAAACTACTCACACCAGTCGTTGCATAATCTTTCTCTTAACCTCTCTCAATACATAATATACAGGTAGCAAAACTGTCAATGATCCAGCTGCCAATTGTAAAGGTTTCTCACTACTTAAAGTGTTATTCATGAAAAGCTTTCACTTTAAAATCCCTTGACAGCGCAGAACTGCAGCAGAACATATGAAAAGGCTTTTCACTACATAAATTACAACATTTTAACCTCTCTTAACGTATAAAGTCACAACACTGAAACCATCGCTGGACATGAGTTTCTACCTGAAAACTACTCACACCAGTCGTTGCATAATCTTTCTCTTAACCTCTCTCAATACATAATATACAGGTAGCAAAACTGTCAATGATCCAGCTGCCAATTGTAAAGGTTTCTCACTACTTAAAGTGTTATTCATGAAAAGCTTTCTCTTTAAAATCCCTTGACAGCGCAGAACTGCAGCAGAACATATGAAAAGGCTTTTCACTACATAAATTACAACATTTTAACCTCTCTTAACGTATAAAGTCACAACACTGAAACCATCGCTGGACATGAGTTTCTACCTGAAAACTACTCACACCAGTCGTTGCATAATCGTTCTCTTAACCTCTCTCAATACATAATATACAGGTAGCAAAACTGTCAATGAACCATCTGCCAATTGTAAAGGTTTCTCACTACTTAAAGTGTTATTCATGAAAAGCTTTCACTTTAAAATCCCTTGACAGCGCAGAACTGCAGCAGAACATATGAAAAGGCTTTTCACTACATAAATTACAACATTTTAACCTCTCTTAACGTATAAAGTCACAACACTGAAACCATCGCTGGACATGAGTTTCTACCTGAAAACTACTCACACCAGTCGTTGCATAATCATTCTCTTAACCTCTCTCAATACATAATATACAGGTAGCAAAACTGTCAATGATCCAGCTGCCAATTATAAAGGTTTCTCACTACTTAAAGTGTTATTCATGAAAAGCTTTCTCTTTAAAATCCCTTGACAGCGCAGAACTGCAGCAGAACATATGAAAAGGCTTTTCACTACATAAATTACAACATTTTAACCTCTCTTAACGTATAAAGTCACAACACTGAAACCATCGCTGGACATGAGTTTCTACCTGAAAACTACTCACACCAGTCGTTGCATAATCATTCTCTTAACCTCTCTCAATACATAATATACAGGTAGCAAAACTGTCAATGATCCAGCTGCCAATTATAAAGGTTTCTCACTACTTAAAGTGTTATTCATGAAAAGCTTTCTCTTTAAAATCCCTTGACAGCGCAGAACTGCAGCAGAACATATGAAAAGGCTTTTCACTACATAAATTACAACATTTTAACCTCTCTTAACGTATAAAGCCACAACACTGAAACCATCGCTGGACATGAGTTTCTACCTGAAAACTACTCACACCAGTCGTTGCATAATCATTCTCTTAACCTCTCTCAATACATAATATACAGGTAGCAAAACTGTCAATGATCCAGCTGCCAATTATAAAGGTTTCTCACTACTTAAAGTGTTATTCATGAAAAGCTTTCTCTTTAAAATCCCTTGACAGCGCAGAACTGCAGCAGAACATATGAAAAGGCTTTTCACTACATAAATTACAACATTTTAACCTCTCTTAACGTATAAAGTCACAACACTGAAACCATCGCTGGACATGAGTTTCTACCTGAAAACTACTCACACCAGTCGTTGCATAATCATTCTCTTAACCTCTCTCAATACATAATATACAGGTAGCAAAACTGTCAATGAACCAGCTGCCAATTGTAAAGGTTTCTCACTACTTAAAGTGTTATTCATGAAAAGCTTTCTCTTTAAAATCCCTTGACAGCGCAGAACTGCAGCAGGACATATGAAAAGGCTTTTCACTACATAAATTACAACATTTTAACCTCTCTTAACGTATAAAGTCACAACACTGAAACCATCGCTGGACATGAGTTTCTACCTGAAAACTACTCACACCAGTCGTTGCATAATCGTTCTCTTAACCTCTCTCAATACATAATATACAGGTAGCAAAACTGTCAATGAACCAGCTGCCAATTGTAAAGGTTTCTCACTACTTAACGTGTTATTCATGAAAAGCTTTCACTTTAAAATCCTTTGACAGCGCAGAACTGCTGCAGAACATATGAAAAGGCTTTTCACTTCATAAATTACAACATTTTAACCTCTCTTAACGTATAAAGTCACAACACTGAAACCATCGCTGGACATGAGTTTCTACCTGAAAACTACTCACACCAGTCGTTGCATAATCGTTCTCTTAACCTCTCTCAATACATAATATACAGGTAGCAAAACTGTCAAGGAACCAGCTGCCAATTGTAAAGGTTTCTCACTACTTAAAGTGTTATTCATGAAAAGCTTTCACTTTAAAATCCCTTGACAGCGCAGAACTGCAGCAGAACATATGAAAAGGCTTTTCACTACATAAATTACAACATTTTAACCTCTCTTAACGTATAAAGTCACAACACTGAAACCATCGCTGGACATGAGTTTCTACCTGAAAACTACTCACACCAGTCGTTGCATAATCGTTCTCTTAACCTCTCTCAATACATAATATACAGGTAGCAAAACTGTCAATGATCCAGCTGCCAATTGTAAAGGTTTCTCACTACTTAAAGTGTTATTCATGAAAAGCTTTCACTTTAAAATCCCTTGACAGCGCAGAACTGCAGCAGAACATATGAAAAGGCTTTTCACTACATAAATTACAACATTTTAACCTCTCTTAACGTATAAAGTCACAACACTGAAACCATCGCTGGACATGAGTTTCTACCTGAAAACTACTCACACCAGTCGTTGCATAATCGTTCTCTTAACCTCTCTCAATACATAATATACAGGTAGCAAAACTGTCAATGAACCAGCTGCCAATTGTAAAGGTTTCTCACTACTTAAAGTGTTATTCATGAAAAGCTTTCACTTTAAAATCCCTTGACAGCGCAGAACTGCAGCAGAACATATGAAAAGGCTTTTCACTACATAAATTACAACATTTTAACCTCTCTTAACGTATAAAGTCACAACACTGAAACCATCGCTGGACATGAGTTTCTACCTGAAAACTACTCACACCAGTCGTTGCATAATCATTCTCTTAACCTCTCTCAATACATAATATACAGGTAGCAAAACTGTCAATGATCCAGCTGCCAATTATAAAGGTTTCTCACTACTTAAAGTGTTATTCATGAAAAGCTTTCTCTTTAAAATCCCTTGACAGCGCAGAACTGCAGCAGAACATATGAAAAGGCTTTTCACTACATAAATTACAACATTTTAACCTCTCTTAACGTATAAAGCCACAACACTGAAACCATCGCTGGACATGAGTTTCTACCTGAAAACTACTCACACCAGTCGTTGCATAATCATTCTCTTAACCTCTCTCAATACATAATATACAGGTAGCAAAACTGTCAATGATCCAGCTGCCAATTATAAAGGTTTCTCACTACTTAAAGTGTTATTCATGAAAAGCTTTCTCTTTAAAATCCCTTGACAGCGCAGAACTGCAGCAGAACATATGAAAAGGCTTTTCACTACATAAATTACAACATTTTAACCTCTCTTAACGTATAAAGTCACAACACTGAAACCATCGCTGGACATGAGTTTCTACCTGAAAACTACTCACACCAGTCGTTGCATAATCATTCTCTTAACCTCTCTCAATACATAATATACAGGTAGCAAAACTGTCAATGATCCAGCTGCCAATTGTAAAGGTTTCTCACTACTTAAAGTGTTATTTATGAAAAGCTTTCTCTTTAAAATCCCTTGACAGCGCAGAACTGCAGCAGAACATATGAAAAGGCTTTTCACTACATAAATTACAACATTTTAACCTCTCTTAACGTATAAAGTCACAACACTGAAACCATCGCTGGACATGAGTTTCTACCTGAAAACTACTCACACCAGTCGTTGCATAATCATTCTCTTAACCTCTCTCAATACATAATATACAGGTAGCAAAACTGTCAATGAACCAGCTGCCAGTTGTAAAGGTTTCTCACTACTTAAAGTGTTATTCATGAAAAGCTTTCACTTTAAAATCCCTTGACAGCGCAGAACTGCAGCAGAACATATGAAAAGGCTTTTCACTACATAAATTACAACATTTTAACCTCTCTTAACGTATAAAGTCACAACACTGAAACCATCGCTGGACATGAGTTTCTACCTTTAAACTACTCACACCAGTCGTTGCATAATCATTCTCTTAACCTCTCTCAATACATAATATACAGGTAGCAAAACTGTCAATGATCCAGCTGCCAATAATAAAGGTTTCTCACTACTTAAAGTGTTATTCATGAAAAGCTTTCTCTTTAAAATCCCTTGACAGCGCAGAACTGCAGCAGAACATATGAAAAGGCTTTTCACTACATAAATTACAACATTTTAACCTCTCTTAACGTATAAAGTCACAACACTGAAACCATCGCTGGACATGAGTTTCTACCTGAAAACTACTCACACCAGTCGTTGCATAATCATTCTCTTAACCTCTCTCAATACATAATATACAGGTAGCAAAACTGTCAATGAACCAGCTGCCAATTGTAAAGGTTTCTCACTACTTAAAGTGTTATTCATGAAAAGCTTTCTCTTTAAAATCCCTTGACAGCGCAGAACTGCAGCAGAACATATGAAAAGGCTTTTCACTACATAAATTACAACATTTTAACCTCTCTTAACGTATAAAGTCACAACACTGAAACCATCGCTGGACATGAGTTTCTACCTGAAAACTACTCACACCAGTCGTTGCATAATCATTCTCTTAACCTCTCTCAATACATAATATACAGGTAGCAAAACTGTCAATGATCCAGCTGCCAATTATAAAGGTTTCTCACTACTTAAAGTGTTATTCATGAAAAGCTTTCTCTTTAAAATCCCTTGACAGCGCAGAACTGCAGCAGAACATATGAAAAGGCTTTTCACTACATAAATTACAACATTTTAACCTCTCTTAACGTATAAAGTCACAACACTGAAACCATCGCTGGACATGAGTTTCTACCTGAAAACTACTCACACCAGTCGTTGCATAATCATTCTCTTAACCTCTCTCAATACATAATATACAGGTAGCAAAACTGTCAATGATCCAGCTGCCAATTATAAAGGTTTCTCACTACTTAAAGTGTTATTCATGAAAAGCTTTCACTTTAAAATCCCTTGACAGCGCAGAACTGCAGCAGAACATATGAAAAGGCTTTTCACTACATAAATTACAACATTTTAACCTCTCTTAACGTATAAAGTCACAACACTGAAACCATCGCTGGACATGAGTTTCTACCTGAAAACTACTCACACCAGTCGTTGCATAATCATTCTCTTAACCTCTCTCAATACATAATATACAGGTAGCAAAACTGTCAATGATCCAGCTGCCAATTGTAAAGGTTTCTCACTACTTAAAGTGTTATTCATGAAAAGCTTTCTCTTTAAAATCCCTTGACAGCGCAGAACTGCAGCAGAACATATGAAAAGGCTTTTCACTACATAAATTACAACATTTTAACCTCTCTTAACGTATAAAGTCACAACACTGAAACCATCGCTGGACATGAGTTTCTACCTGAAAACTACTCACACCAGTCGTTGCATAATCATTCTCTTAACCTCTCTCAATACATAATATACAGGTAGCAAAACTGTCAATGATCCAGCTGCCAATTGTAAAGGTTTCTCACTACTTAAAGTGTTATTCATGAAAAGCTTTCTCTTTAAAATCCCTTGACAGCGCAGAACTGCAGCAGAACATATGAAAAGGCTTTTCACTACATAAATTACAACATTTTAACCTCTCTTAACGTATAAAGTCACAACACTGAAACCATCGCTGGACATGAGTTTCTACCTGAAAACTACTCACACCAGTCGTTGCATAATCATTCTCTTAACCTCTCTCAATACATAATATACAGGTAGCAAAACTGTCAATGATCCAGCTGCCAATTATAAAGGTTTCTCACTACTTAAAGTGTTATTCATGAAAAGCTTTCACTTTAAAATCCCTTGACAGCGCAGAACTGCAGCAGAACATATGAAAAGGCTTTTCACTACATAAATTACAACATTTTAACCTCTCTTAACGTATAAAGTCACAACACTGAAACCATCGCTGGACATGAGTTTCTACCTGAAAACTACTCACACCAGTCGTTGCATAATCATTCTCTTAACCTCTCTCAATACATAATATACAGGTAGCAAAACTGTCAATGATCCAGCTGCCAATTATAAAGGTTTCTCACTACTTAAAGTGTTATTCATGAAAAGCTTTCTCTTTAAAATCCCTTGACAGCGCAGAACTGCAGCAGAACATATGAAAAGGCTTTTCACTACATAAATTACAACATTTTAACCTCTCTTAACGTATAAAGTCACAACACTGAAACCATCGCTGGACATGAGTTTCTACCTGAAAACTACTCACACCAGTCGTTGCATAATCATTCTCTTAACCTCTCTCAATACATAATATACAGGTAGCAAAACTGTCAATGATCCAGCTGCCAATTATAAAGGTTTCTCACTACTTAAAGTGTTATTCATGAAAAGCTTTCACTTTAAAATCCCTTGACAGCGCAGAACTGCAGCAGAACATATGAAAAGGCTTTTCACTACATAAATTACAACATTTTAACCTCTCTTAACGTATAAAGTCACAACACTGAAACCATCGCTGGACATGAGTTTCTACCTGAAAACTACTCACACCAGTCGTTGCATAATCATTCTCTTAACCTCTCTCAATACATAATATACAGGTAGCAAAACTGTCAATGAACCAGCTGCCAATTGTAAAGGTTTCTCACTACTTAAAGTGTTATTCATGAAAAGCTTTCTCTTTAAAATCCCTTGACAGCGCAGAACTGCAGCAGAACATATGAAAAGGCTTTTCACTACATAAATTACAACATTTTAACCTCTCTTAACGTATAAAGTCACAACACTGAAACCATCGCTGGACATGAGTTTCTACCTGAAAACTACTCACACCAGTCGTTGCATAATCGTTCTCTTAACCTCTCTCAATACATAATATACAGGTAGCAAAACTGTCAATGAACCATCTGCCAATTGTAAAGGTTTCTCACTACTTAAAGTGTTATTCATGAAAAGCTTTCACTTTAAAATCCCTTGACAGCGCAGAACTGCAGCAGAACATATGAAAAGGCTTTTCACTACATAAATTACAACATTTTAACCTCTCTTAACGTATAAAGTCACAACACTGAAACCATCGCTGGACATGAGTTTCTACCTGAAAACTACTCACACCAGTCGTTGCATAATCATTCTCTTAACCTCTCTCAATACATAATATACAGGTAGCAAAACTGTCAATGATCCAGCTGCCAATTGTAAAGGTTTCTCACTACTTAAAGTGTTATTCATGAAAAGCTTTCTCTTTAAAATCCCTTGACAGCGCAGAACTGCAGCAGAACATATGAAAAGGCTTTTCACTACATAAATTACAACATTTTAACCTCTCTTAACGTATAAAGTCACAACACTGAAACCATCGCTGGACATGAGTTTCTACCTGAAAACTACTCACACCAGTCGTTGCATAATCATTCTCTTAACCTCTCTCAATACATAATATACAGGTAGCAAAACTGTCAATGATCCAGCTGCCAATTATAAAGGTTTCTCACTACTTAAAGTGTTATTCATGAAAAGCTTTCTCTTTAAAATCCCTTGACAGCGCAGAACTGCAGCAGAACATATGAAAAGGCTTTTCACTACATAAATTACAACATTTTAACCTCTCTTAACGTATAAAGCCACAACACTGAAACCATCGCTGGACATGAGTTTCTACCTGAAAACTACTCACACCAGTCGTTGCATAATCATTCTCTTAACCTCTCTCAATACATAATATACAGGTAGCAAAACTGTCAATGATCCAGCTGCCAATTATAAAGGTTTCTCACTACTTAAAGTGTTATTCATGAAAAGCTTTCTCTTTAAAATCCCTTGACAGCGCAGAACTGCAGCAGAACATATGAAAAGGCTTTTCACTACATAAATTACAACATTTTAACCTCTCTTAACGTATAAAGTCACAACACTGAAACCATCGCTGGACATGAGTTTCTACCTGAAAACTACTCACACCAGTCGTTGCATAATCATTCTCTTAACCTCTCTCAATACATAATATACAGGTAGCAAAACTGTCAATGAACCAGCTGCCAATTGTAAAGGTTTCTCACTACTTAAAGTGTTATTCATGAAAAGCTTTCTCTTTAAAATCCCTTGACAGCGCAGAACTGCAGCAGGACATATGAAAAGGCTTTTCACTACATAAATTACAACATTTTAACCTCTCTTAACGTATAAAGTCACAACACTGAAACCATCGCTGGACATGAGTTTCTACCTGAAAACTACTCACACCAGTCGTTGCATAATCGTTCTCTTAACCTCTCTCAATACATAATATACAGGTAGCAAAACTGTCAATGAACCAGCTGCCAATTGTAAAGGTTTCTCACTACTTAACGTGTTATTCATGAAAAGCTTTCACTTTAAAATCCTTTGACAGCGCAGAACTGCTGCAGAACATATGAAAAGGCTTTTCACTTCATAAATTACAACATTTTAACCTCTCTTAACGTATAAAGTCACAACACTGAAACCATCGCTGGACATGAGTTTCTACCTGAAAACTACTCACACCAGTCGTTGCATAATCGTTCTCTTAACCTCTCTCAATACATAATATACAGGTAGCAAAACTGTCAAGGAACCAGCTGCCAATTGTAAAGGTTTCTCACTACTTAAAGTGTTATTCATGAAAAGCTTTCACTTTAAAATCCCTTGACAGCGCAGAACTGCAGCAGAACATATGAAAAGGCTTTTCACTACATAAATTACAACATTTTAACCTCTCTTAACGTATAAAGTCACAACACTGAAACCATCGCTGGACATGAGTTTCTACCTGAAAACTACTCACACCAGTCGTTGCATAATCGTTCTCTTAACCTCTCTCAATACATAATATACAGGTAGCAAAACTGTCAATGATCCAGCTGCCAATTGTAAAGGTTTCTCACTACTTAAAGTGTTATTCATGAAAAGCTTTCACTTTAAAATCCCTTGACAGCGCAGAACTGCAGCAGAACATATGAAAAGGCTTTTCACTACATAAATTACAACATTTTAACCTCTCTTAACGTATAAAGTCACAACACTGAAACCATCGCTGGACATGAGTTTCTACCTGAAAACTACTCACACCAGTCGTTGCATAATCGTTCTCTTAACCTCTCTCAATACATAATATACAGGTAGCAAAACTGTCAATGAACCAGCTGCCAATTGTAAAGGTTTCTCACTACTTAAAGTGTTATTCATGAAAAGCTTTCACTTTAAAATCCCTTGACAGCGCAGAACTGCAGCAGAACATATGAAAAGGCTTTTCACTACATAAATTACAACATTTTAACCTCTCTTAACGTATAAAGTCACAACACTGAAACCATCGCTGGACATGAGTTTCTACCTGAAAACTACTCACACCAGTCGTTGCATAATCATTCTCTTAACCTCTCTCAATACATAATATACAGGTAGCAAAACTGTCAATGATCCAGCTGCCAATTATAAAGGTTTCTCACTACTTAAAGTGTTATTCATGAAAAGCTTTCTCTTTAAAATCCCTTGACAGCGCAGAACTGCAGCAGAACATATGAAAAGGCTTTTCACTACATAAATTACAACATTTTAACCTCTCTTAACGTATAAAGCCACAACACTGAAACCATCGCTGGACATGAGTTTCTACCTGAAAACTACTCACACCAGTCGTTGCATAATCATTCTCTTAACCTCTCTCAATACATAATATACAGGTAGCAAAACTGTCAATGATCCAGCTGCCAATTATAAAGGTTTCTCACTACTTAAAGTGTTATTCATGAAAAGCTTTCTCTTTAAAATCCCTTGACAGCGCAGAACTGCAGCAGAACATATGAAAAGGCTTTTCACTACATAAATTACAACATTTTAACCTCTCTTAACGTATAAAGTCACAACACTGAAACCATCGCTGGACATGAGTTTCTACCTGAAAACTACTCACACCAGTCGTTGCATAATCATTCTCTTAACCTCTCTCAATACATAATATACAGGTAGCAAAACTGTCAATGATCCAGCTGCCAATTGTAAAGGTTTCTCACTACTTAAAGTGTTATTCATGAAAAGCTTTCTCTTTAAAATCCCTTGACAGCGCAGAACTGCAGCAGAACATATGAAAAGGCTTTTCACTACATAAATTACAACATTTTAACCTCTCTTAACGTATAAAGTCACAACACTGAAACCATCGCTGGACATGAGTTTCTACCTGAAAACTACTCACACCAGTCGTTGCATAATCATTCTCTTAACCTCTCTCAATACATAATATACAGGTAGCAAAACTGTCAATGAACCAGCTGCCAGTTGTAAAGGTTTCTCACTACTTAAAGTGTTATTCATGAAAAGCTTTCACTTTAAAATCCCTTGACAGCGCAGAACTGCAGCAGAACATATGAAAAGGCTTTTCACTACATAAATTACAACATTTTAACCTCTCTTAACGTATAAAGTCACAACACTGAAACCATCGCTGGACATGAGTTTCTACCTTTAAACTACTCACACCAGTCGTTGCATAATCATTCTCTTAACCTCTCTCAATACATAATATACAGGTAGCAAAACTGTCAATGATCCAGCTGCCAATTATAAAGGTTTCTCACTACTTAAAGTGTTATTCATGAAAAGCTTTCTCTTTAAAATCCCTTGACAGCGCAGAACTGCAGCAGAACATATGAAAAGGCTTTTCACTACATAAATTACAACATTTTAACCTCTCTTAACGTATAAAGTCACAACACTGAAACCATCGCTGGACATGAGTTTCTACCTGAAAACTACTCACACCAGTCGTTGCATAATCATTCTCTTAACCTCTCTCAATACATAATATACAGGTAGCAAAACTGTCAATGAACCAGCTGCCAATTGTAAAGGTTTCTCACTACTTAAAGTGTTATTCATGAAAAGCTTTCTCTTTAAAATCCCTTGACAGCGCAGAACTGCAGCAGAACATATGAAAAGGCTTTTCACTACATAAATTACAACATTTTAACCTCTCTTAACGTATAAAGTCACAACACTGAAACCATCGCTGGACATGAGTTTCTACCTGAAAACTACTCACACCAGTCGTTGCATAATCATTCTCTTAACCTCTCTCAATACATAATATACAGGTAGCAAAACTGTCAATGATCCAGCTGCCAATTATAAAGGTTTCTCACTACTTAAAGTGTTATTCATGAAAAGCTTTCTCTTTAAAATCCCTTGACAGCGCAGAACTGCAGCAGAACATATGAAAAGGCTTTTCACTACATAAATTACAACATTTTAACCTCTCTTAACGTATAAAGTCACAACACTGAAACCATCGCTGGACATGAGTTTCTACCTGAAAACTACTCACACCAGTCGTTGCATAATCATTCTCTTAACCTCTCTCAATACATAATATACAGGTAGCAAAACTGTCAATGATCCAGCTGCCAATTATAAAGGTTTCTCACTACTTAAAGTGTTATTCATGAAAAGCTTTCACTTTAAAATCCCTTGACAGCGCAGAACTGCAGCAGAACATATGAAAAGGCTTTTCACTACATAAATTACAACATTTTAACCTCTCTTAACGTATAAAGTCACAACACTGAAACCATCGCTGGACATGAGTTTCTACCTGAAAACTACTCACACCAGTCGTTGCATAATCATTCTCTTAACCTCTCTCAATACATAATATACAGGTAGCAAAACTGTCAATGAACCAGCTGCCAGTTGTAAAGGTTTCTCACTACTTAAAGTGTTATTCATGAAAAGCTTTCACTTTAAAATCCCTTGACAGCGCAGAACTGCAGCAGAACATATGAAAAGGCTTTTCACTACATAAATTACAACATTTTAACCTCTCTTAACGTATAAAGTCACAACACTGAAACCATCGCTGGACATGAGTTTCTACCTTTAAACTACTCACACCAGTCGTTGCATAATCATTCTCTTAACCTCTCTCAATACATAATATACAGGTAGCAAAACTGTCAATGATCCAGCTGCCAATTATAAAGGTTTCTCACTACTTAAAGTGTTATTCATGAAAAGCTTTCTCTTTAAAATCCCTTGACAGCGCAGAACTGCAGCAGAACATATGAAAAGGCTTTTCACTACATAAATTACAACATTTTAACCTCTCTTAACGTATAAAGTCACAACACTGAAACCATCGCTGGACATGAGTTTCTACCTGAAAACTACTCACACCAGTCGTTGCATAATCATTCTCTTAACCTCTCTCAATACATAATATACAGGTAGCAAAACTGTCAATGAACCAGCTGCCAATTGTAAAGGTTTCTCACTACTTAAAGTGTTATTCATGAAAAGCTTTCTCTTTAAAATCCCTTGACAGCGCAGAACTGCAGCAGAACATATGAAAAGGCTTTTCACTACATAAATTACAACATTTTAACCTCTCTTAACGTATAAAGTCACAACACTGAAACCATCGCTGGACATGAGTTTCTACCTGAAAACTACTCACACCAGTCGTTGCATAATCATTCTCTTAACCTCTCTCAATACATAATATACAGGTAGCAAAACTGTCAATGATCCAGCTGCCAATTATAAAGGTTTCTCACTACTTAAAGTGTTATTCATGAAAAGCTTTCTCTTTAAAATCCCTTGACAGCGCAGAACTGCAGCAGAACATATGAAAAGGCTTTTCACTACATAAATTACAACATTTTAACCTCTCTTAACGTATAAAGTCACAACACTGAAACCATCGCTGGACATGAGTTTCTACCTGAAAACTACTCACACCAGTCGTTGCATAATCATTCTCTTAACCTCTCTCAATACATAATATACAGGTAGCAAAACTGTCAATGATCCAGCTGCCAATTATAAAGGTTTCTCACTACTTAAAGTGTTATTCATGAAAAGCTTTCACTTTAAAATCCCTTGACAGCGCAGAACTGCAGCAGAACATATGAAAAGGCTTTTCACTACATAAATTACAACATTTTAACCTCTCTTAACGTATAAAGTCACAACACTGAAACCATCGCTGGACATGAGTTTCTACCTGAAAACTACTCACACCAGTCGTTGCATAATCATTCTCTTAACCTCTCTCAATACATAATATACAGGTAGCAAAACTGTCAATGATCCAGCTGCCAATTGTAAAGGTTTCTCACTACTTAAAGTGTTATTCATGAAAAGCTTTCTCTTTAAAATCCCTTGACAGCGCAGAACTGCAGCAGAACATATGAAAAGGCTTTTCACTACATAAATTACAACATTTTAACCTCTCTTAACGTATAAAGTCACAACACTGAAACCATCGCTGGACATGAGTTTCTACCTGAAAACTACTCACACCAGTCGTTGCATAATCATTCTCTTAACCTCTCTCAATACATAATATACAGGTAGCAAAACTGTCAATGATCCAGCTGCCAATTGTAAAGGTTTCTCACTACTTAAAGTGTTATTCATGAAAAGCTTTCTCTTTAAAATCCCTTGACAGCGCAGAACTGCAGCAGAACATATGAAAAGGCTTTTCACTACATAAATTACAACATTTTAACCTCTCTTAACGTATAAAGTCACAACACTGAAACCATCGCTGGACATGAGTTTCTACCTGAAAACTACTCACACCAGTCGTTGCATAATCATTCTCTTAACCTCTCTCAATACATAATATACAGGTAGCAAAACTGTCAATGATCCAGCTGCCAATTATAAAGGTTTCTCACTACTTAAAGTGTTATTCATGAAAAGCTTTCACTTTAAAATCCCTTGACAGCGCAGAACTGCAGCAGAACATATGAAAAGGCTTTTCACTACATAAATTACAACATTTTAACCTCTCTTAACGTATAAAGTCACAACACTGAAACCATCGCTGGACATGAGTTTCTACCTGAAAACTACTCACACCAGTCGTTGCATAATCATTCTCTTAACCTCTCTCAATACATAATATACAGGTAGCAAAACTGTCAATGATCCAGCTGCCAATTATAAAGGTTTCTCACTACTTAAAGTGTTATTCATGAAAAGCTTTCTCTTTAAAATCCCTTGACAGCGCAGAACTGCAGCAGAACATATGAAAAGGCTTTTCACTACATAAATTACAACATTTTAACCTCTCTTAACGTATAAAGTCACAACACTGAAACCATCGCTGGACATGAGTTTCTACCTGAAAACTACTCACACCAGTCGTTGCATAATCATTCTCTTAACCTCTCTCAATACATAATATACAGGTAGCAAAACTGTCAATGATCCAGCTGCCAATTATAAAGGTTTCTCACTACTTAAAGTGTTATTCATGAAAAGCTTTCACTTTAAAATCCCTTGACAGCGCAGAACTGCAGCAGAACATATGAAAAGGCTTTTCACTACATAAATTACAACATTTTAACCTCTCTTAACGTATAAAGTCACAACACTGAAACCATCGCTGGACATGAGTTTCTACCTGAAAACTACTCACACCAGTCGTTGCATAATCATTCTCTTAACCTCTCTCAATACATAATATACAGGTAGCAAAACTGTCAATGAACCAGCTGCCAATTGTAAAGGTTTCTCACTACTTAAAGTGTTATTCATGAAAAGCTTTCTCTTTAAAATCCCTTGACAGCGCAGAACTGCAGCAGAACATATGAAAAGGCTTTTCACTACATAAATTACAACATTTTAACCTCTCTTAACGTATAAAGTCACAACACTGAAACCATCGCTGGACATGAGTTTCTACCTGAAAACTACTCACACCAGTCGTTGCATAATCGTTCTCTTAACCTCTCTCAATACATAATATACAGGTAGCAAAACTGTCAATGAACCAGCTGCCAATTGTAAAGGTTTCTCACTACTTAAAGTGTTATTCATGAAAAGCTTTCTCTTTAAAATCCCTTGACAGCGCAGAACTGCAGCAGAACATATGAAAAGGCTTTTCACTACATAAATTACAACATTTTAACCTCTCTTAACGTATAAAGTCACAACACTGAAACCATCGCTGGACATGAGTTTCTACCTGAAAACTACTCACACCAGTCGTTGCATAATCATTCTCTTAACCTCTCTCAATACATAATATACAGGTAGCAAAACTGTCAATGATCCAGCTGCCAATTATAAAGGTTTCTCACTACTTAAAGTGTTATTCATGAAAAGCTTTCTCTTTAAAATCCCTTGACAGCGCAGAACTGCAGCAGAACATATGAAAAGGCTTTTCACTACATAAATTACAACATTTTAACCTCTCTTAACGTATAAAGTCACAACACTGAAACCATCGCTGGACATGAGTTTCTACCTGAAAACTACTCACACCAGTCGTTGCATAATCATTCTCTTAACCTCTCTCAATACATAATATACAGGTAGCAAAACTGTCAATGAACCAGCTGCCAATTGTAAAGGTTTCTCACTACTTAAAGTGTTATTCATGAAAAGCTTTCTCTTTAAAATCCCTTGACAGCGCAGAACTGCAGCAGAACATATGAAAAGGCTTTTCACTACATAAATTACAACATTTTAACCTCTCTTAACGTATAAAGTCACAACACTGAAACCATCGCTGGACATGAGTTTCTACCTGAAAACTACTCACACCAGTCGTTGCATAATCGTTCTCTTAACCTCTCTCAATACATAATATACAGGTAGCAAAACTGTCAATGATCCAGCTGCCAATTGTAAAGGTTTCTCACTACTTAAAGTGTTATTCATGAAAAGCTTTCTCTTTAAAATCCCTTGACAGCGCAGAACTGCAGCAGAACATATGAAAAGGCTTTTCACTACATAAATTACAACATTTTAACCTCTCTTAACGTATAAAGTCACAACACTGAAACCATCGCTGGACATGAGTTTCTACCTGAAAACTACTCACACCAGTCGTTGCATAATCATTCTCTTAACCTCTCTCAATACATAATATACAGGTAGCAAAACTGTCAATGATCCAGCTGCCAATTATAAAGGTTTCTCACTACTTAAAGTGTTATTCATGAAAAGCTTTCTCTTTAAAATCCCTTGACAGCGCAGAACTGCAGCAGAACATATGAAAAGGCTTTTCACTACATAAATTACAACATTTTAACCTCTCTTAACGTATAAAGTCACAACACTGAAACCATCGCTGGACATGAGTTTCTACCTGAAAACTACTCACACCAGTCGTTGCATAATCATTCTCTTAACCTCTCTCAATACATAATATACAGGTAGCAAAACTGTCAATGATCCAGCTGCCAATTGTAAAGGTTTCTCACTACTTAAAGTGTTATTCATGAAAAGCTTTCACTTTAAAATCCCTTGACAGCGCAGAACTGCAGCAGAACATATGAAAAGGCTTTTCACTACATAAATTACAACATTTTAACCTCTCTTAACGTATAAAGTCACAACACTGAAACCATCGCTGGACATGAGTTTCTACCTGAAAACTACTCACACCAGTCGTTGCATAATCATTCTCTTAACCTCTCTCAATACATAATATACAGGTAGCAAAACTGTCAATGAACCAGCTGCCAATTGTAAAGGTTTCTCACTACTTAAAGTGTTATTCATGAAAAGCTTTCTCTTTAAAATCCCTTGACAGCGCAGAACTGCAGCAGGACATATGAAAAGGCTTTTCACTACATAAATTACAACATTTTAACCTCTCTTAACGTATAAAGTCACAACACTGAAACCATCGCTGGACATGAGTTTCTACCTGAAAACTACTCACACCAGTCGTTGCATAATCGTTCTCTTAACCTCTCTCAATACATAATATACAGGTAGCAAAACTGTCAAGGAACCAGCTGCCAATTGTAAAGGTTTCTCACTACTTAAAGTGTTATTCATGAAAAGCTTTCACTTTAAAATCCCTTGACAGCGCAGAACTGCAGCAGAACATATGAAAAGGCTTTTCACTACATAAATTACAACATTTTAACCTCTCTTAACGTATAAAGTCACAACACTGAAACCATCGCTTTACATGAGTTTCTACCTGAATACTACTCACACCAGTCGTTGCATAATCGTTCTCTTAACCTCTCTCAATACATAATATACAGGTAGCAAAACTGTCAATGATCCAGCTGCCAATTGTAAAGGTTTCTCACTACTTAAAGTGTTATTCATGAAAAGCTTTCACTTTAAAATCCCTTGACAGCGCAGAACTGCAGCAGAACATATGAAAAGGCTTTTCACTACATAAATTACAACATTTTAACCTCTCTTAACGTATAAAGTCACAACACTGAAACCATCGCTGGACATGAGTTTCTACCTGAAAACTACTCACACCAGTCGTTGCATAATCGTTCTCTTAACCTCTCTCAATACATAATATACAGGTAGCAAAACTGTCAATGAACCAGCTGCCAATTGTAAAGGTTTCTCACTACTTAAAGTGTTATTCATGAAAAGCTTTCACTTTAAAATCCCTTGACAGCGCAGAACTGCAGCAAAACATATGAAAAGGCTTTTCACTACATAAATTACAACATTTTAACCTCTCTTAACGTATAAAGTCACAACACTGAAACCATCGCTGGACATGAGTTTCTACCTGAAAACTACTCACACCAGTCGTTGCATAATCGTTCTCTTAACCTCTCTCAATACATAATATACAGGTAGCAAAACTGTCAATGAACCAGCTGCCAATTGTAAAGGTTTCTCACTACTTAAAGTGTTATTCATGAAAAGCTTTCACTTTAAAATCCCTTGACAGCGCAGAACTGCAGCAGAACATATGAAAAGGCTTTTCACTACATAAATTACAACATTTTAACCTCTCTTAACGTATAAAGTCACAACACTGAAACCATCGCTGGACATGAGTTTCTACCTGAAAACTACTCACACCAGTCGTTGCATAATCATTCTCTTAACCTCTCTCAATAGTCTCAATACATAATATACAGGTAGAAAAACTGTCAATGAACTAGCTGCCAATTGTAAAGGTTTCTCACTACTTAAAGTGTTATTTTCTTATTAATGTTCTTAATGATAAATAATTGTTACGTTATCGTTTATGGATTTTCCGTTATATACTTATTAAAAATTGTTATAAAATAACTTAAAATAATGTTTAAGTTTTAACAAACTTGAATTTGAAACATTTTTGAAAATTTGTAACAACTGGACGCTATCTGTTAACCAGTAGCACTATTAATGATGATATTACAGATTGTGTCATCAATCTCGACATACGGGTGTAATCAATATGTAAATGTACTATCAGGATATCAGCAAACCACCCTCCGCCTTTTCTGCTATCCTAATACACGATTTCAAATTTCTGATGAGGAATAAAGGTGTTGTTATAATGTAAAAATATTTTTATTTGTTCGTTTTATTAGAATTTTTACTTTTTTAATCAAAAAATCTTAATAATTATTTTTAATAAGCATGTAACAGAAAATGCATAGGAATTAGCATAACAACTAGCATTAACAATATTAGTAAATAACCAGCTGCCAATTGTAAAGGTTTCTCACTACTTAAAGTGTTATTAATGAAAAGCTTTCACTTTAAAATCCCTTGACAGCGCAGAACTGTAGCAGAACATATGAAAAGGCTTTTCACTACATAAATTACAACATTTTAACCTCTCTTAACGTATAAAGTCACAACACTGAAACCATCGCTGGACATGAGTTTCTACCTGAAAACTACTCACACCAGTCGTTGCATAATCATTCTCTTAACCTCTCTCAATACATAATATACAGGTAGCAAAACTGTCAATGATCCAGCTGCCAATTGTAAAGGTTTCTCACTACTTAAAGTGTTATTCATGAAAAGCTTTCTCTTTAAAATCCCTTGACAGCGCAGAACTGCAGCAGAACATATGAAAAGGCTTTTCACTACATAAATTACAACATTTTAACCTCTCTTAACGTATAAAGTCACAACACTGAAACCATCGCTGGACATGAGTTTCTACCTGAAAACTACTCACACCAGTCGTTGCATAATCATTCTCTTAACCTCTCTCAATACATAATATACAGGTAGCAAAACTGTCAATGATCCAGCTGCCAATTGTAAAGGTTTCTCACTACTTAAAGTGTTATTCATGAAAAGCTTTCACTTTAAAATCGCTTGACAGCGCAGAACTGCAGCAGAACATATGAAAAGGCTTTTCACTACATAAATTACAACATTTTAACCTCTCTTAACGTATAAAGTCACAACACTGAAACCATCGCTGGACATGAGTTTCTACCTGAAAACTACTCACACCAGTCGTTGCATAATCATTCTCTTAACCTCTCTCAATACATAATATACAGGTAGCAAAACTGTCAATGATCCAGCTGCCAATTGTAAAGGTTTCTCACTACTTAAAGTGTTATTCATGAAAAGCTTTCACTTTAAAATCCCTTGACAGCGCAGAACTGCAGCAGAACATATGAAAAGGCTTTTCACTACATAAATTACAACATTTTAACCTCTCTTAACGTATAAAGTCACAACACTGAAACCATCGCTGGACATGAGTTTCTACCTGAAAACTACTCACACCAGTCGTTGCATAATCGTTCTCTTAACCTCTCTCAATACATAATATACAGGTAGCAAAACTGTCAATGAACCAGCTGCCAATTGTAAAGGTTTCTCACTACTTAAAGTGTTATTCATGAAAAGCTTTCACTTTAAAATCCCTTGACAGCGCAGAACTGCAGCAGAACATATGAAAAGGCTTTTCACTACATAAATTACAACATTTTAACCTCTCTTAACGTATAAAGTCACAACACTGAAACCATCGCTGGACATGAGTTTCTACCTGAAAACTACTCACACCAGTCGTTGCATAATCCTTCTCTTAACCTCTCTCAATACATAATATACAGGTAGCAAAACTGTCAAGGAACCAGCTGCCAATTGTAAAGGTTTCTCACTACTTAAAGTGTTATTCATGAAAAGCTTTCACTTTAAAATCCCTTGACAGCGCAGAACTGCAGCAGAACATATGAAAAGGCTTTTCACTACATAAATTACAACATTTTAACCTCTCTTAACGTATAAAGTCACAACACTGAAACCATCGCTGGACATGAGTTTCTACCTGAAAACTACTCACACCAGTCGTTGCATAATCGTTCTCTTAACCTCTCTCAATACATAATATACAGGTAGCAAAACTGTCAATGATCCAGCTGCCAATTGTAAAGGTTTCTCACTACTTAAAGTGTTATTCATGAAAAGCTTTCACTTTAAAATCCCGTGACAGCGCAGAACTGCAGCAGAACATATGAAAAGGCTTTTCACTACATAAATTACAACATTTTAACCTCTCTTAACGTATAAAGTCACAACACTGAAACCATCGCTGGACATGAGTTTCTACCTGAAAACTACTCACACCAGTCGTTGCATAATCATTCTCTTAACCTCTCTCAATACATAATATACAGGTAGCAAAACTGTCAATGATCCAGCTGCCAATTATAAAGGTTTCTCACTACTTAAAGTGTTATTCATGAAAAGCTTTCTCTTTAAAATCCCTTGACAGCGCAGAACTGCAGCAGAACATATGAAAAGGCTTTTCACTACATAAATTACAACATTTTAACCTCTCTTAACGTATAAAGTCACAACACTGAAACCATCGCTGGACATGAGTTTCTACCTGAAAACTACTCACACCAGTCGTTGCATAATCATTCTCTTAACCTCTCTCAATACATAATATACAGGTAGCAAAACTGTCAATGAACCAGCTGCCAATTGTAAAGGTTTCTCACTACTTAAAGTGTTATTCATGAAAAGCTTTCTCTTTAAAATCCCTTGACAGCGCAGAACTGCAGCAGAACATATGAAAAGGCTTTTCACTACATAAATTACAACATTTTAACCTCTCTTAACGTATAAAGTCACAACACTGAAACCATCGCTGGACATGAGTTTCTACCTGAAAACTACTCACACCAGTCGTTGCATAATCATTCTCTTAACCTCTCTCAATACATAATATACAGGTAGCAAAACTGTCAATGAACCAGCTGCCAATTGTAAAGGTTTCTCACTACTTAAAGTGTTATTCATGAAAAGCTTTCTCTTTAAAATCCCTTGACAGCGCAGAACTGCAGCAGAACATATGAAAAGGCTTTTCACTACATAAATTACAACATTTTAACCTCTCTTAACGTATAAAGTCACAACACTGAAACCATCGCTAGACATGAGTTTCTACCTGAAAACTACTCACACCAGTCGTTGCATAATCATTCTCTTAACCTCTCTCAATACATAATATACAGGTAGCAAAACTGTCAATGATCCAGCTGCCAATTATAAAGGTTTCTCACTACTTAAAGTGTTATTCATGAAAAGCTTTCTCTTTAAAATCCCTTGACAGCGCAGAACTGCAGCAGAACATATGAAAAGGCTTTTCACTACATAAATTACAACATTTTAACCTCTCTTAACGTATAAAGTCACAACACTGAAACCATCGCTGGACATGAGTTTCTACCTGAAAACTACTCACACCAGTCGTTGCATAATCATTCTCTTAACCTCTCTCAATACATAATATACAGGTAGCAAAACTGTCAATGATCCAGCTGCCAATTGTAAAGGTTTCTCACTACTTAAAGTGTTATTCATGAAAAGCTTTCTCTTTAAAATCCCTTGACAGCGCAGAACTGCAGCAGAACATATGAAAAGGCTTTTCACTACATAAATTACAACATTTTAACCTCTCTTAACGTATAAAGTCACAACACTGAAACCATCGCTGGACATGAGTTTCTACCTGAAAACTACTCACACCAGTCGTTGCATAATCATTCTCTTAACCTCTCTCAATACATAATATACAGGTAGCAAAACTGTCAATGATCCAGCTGCCAATTGTAAAGGTTTCTCACTACTTAAAGTGTTATTCATGAAAAGCTTTCACTTTAAAATCGCTTGACAGCGCAGAACTGCAGCAGAACATATGAAAAGGCTTTTCACTACATAAATTACAACATTTTAACCTCTCTTAACGTATAAAGTCACAACACTGAAACCATCGCTGGACATGAGTTTCTACCTGAAAACTACTCACACCAGTCGTTGCATAATCATTCTCTTAACCTCTCTCAATACATAATATACAGGTAGCAAAACTGTCAATGATCCAGCTGCCAATTGTAAAGGTTTCTCACTACTTAAAGTGTTATTCATGAAAAGCTTTCACTTTAAAATCCCTTGACAGCGCAGAACTGCAGCAGAACATATGAAAAGGCTTTTCACTACATAAATTACAACATTTTAACCTCTCTTAACGTATAAAGTCACAACACTGATACCATCGCTGGACATGAGTTTCTACCTGAAAACTACTCACACCAGTCGTTGCATAATCATTCTCTTAACCTCTCTCAATACATAATATACAGGTAGCAAAACTGTCAATGAACCAGCTGCCAATTGTAAAGGTTTCTCACTACTTAAAGTGTTATTCATGAAAAGCTTTCACTTTAAAATCCCTTGACAGCGCAGAACTGCAGCAGAACATATGAAAAGGCTTTTCACTACATAAATTACAACATTTTAACCTCTCTTAACGTATAAAGTCACAACACTGAAACCATCGCTGGACATGAGTTTCTACCTGAAAACTACTCACACCAGTCGTTGCATAATCGTTCTCTTAACCTCTCTCAATACATAATATACAGGTAGCAAAACTGTCAATGAACCAGCTGCCAATTGTAAAGGTTTCTCACTACTTAAAGTGTTATTCATGAAAAGCTTTCACTTTAAAATCCCTTGACAGCGCAGAACTGCAGCAGAACATATGAAAAGGCTTTTCACTACATAAATTACAACATTTTAACCTCTCTTAACGTATAAAGTCACAACACTGAAACCATCGCTGGACATGAGTTTCTACCTGAAAACTACTCACACCAGTCGTTGCATAATCCTTCTCTTAACCTCTCTCAATACATAATATACAGGTAGCAAAACTATCAAGGAACCAGCTGCCAATTGTAAAGGTTTCTCACTACTTAAAGTGTTATTCATGAAAAGCTTTCACTTTAAAATCCCTTGACAGCGCAGAACTGCAGCAGAACATATGAAAAGGCTTTTCACTACATAAATTACAACATTTTAACCTCTCTTAACGTATAAAGTCACAACACTGAAACCATCGCTGGACATGAGTTTCTACCTGAAAACTACTCACACCAGTCGTTGCATAATCGTTCTCTTAACCTCTCTCAATACATAATATACAGGTAGCAAAACTGTCAATGAACCAGCTGCCAATTGTAAAGGTTTCTCACTACTTAAAGTGTTATTCATGAAAAGCTTTCACTTTAAAATCCCTTGACAGCGCAGAACTGCAGCAGAACATATGAAAAGGCTTTTCACTACATAAATTACAACATTTTAACCTCTCTTAACGTATAAAGTCACAACACTGAAACCATCGCTGGACATGAGTTTCTACCTGAAAACTACTCACACCAGTCGTTGCATAATCATTCTCTTAACCTCTCTCAATACATAATATACAGGTAGCAAAACTGTCAATGATCCAGCTGCCAATTGTAAAGGTTTCTCACTACTTAAAGTGTTATTCATGAAAAGCTTTCACTTTAAAATCCCTTGACAGCGCAGAACTGCAGCAGAACATATGAAAAGGCTTTTCACTACATAAATTACAACATTTTAACCTCTCTTAACGTATAAAGTCACAACACTGAAACCATCGCTGGACATGAGTTTCTACCTGAAAACTACTCACACCAGTCGTTGCACAATCATTCTCTTAACCTCTCTCAATACATAATATACAGGTAGCAAAACTGTCAATGATCCAGCTGCCAATTGTAAAGGTTTCTCACTACTTAAAGTGTTATTCATGAAAAGCTTTCACTTTAAAATCCCTTGACAGCGCAGAACTGCAGCAGAACATATGAAAAGGCTTTTCACTACATAAATTACAACATTTTAACCTCTCTTAACGTATAAAGTCACAACACTGAAACCATCGCTGGACATGAGTTTCTACCTGAAAACTACTCACACCAGTCGTTGCATAATCATTCTCTTAACCTCTCTCAATACATAATATACAGGTAGCAAAACTGTCAATGATCCAGCTGCCAATTATAAAGGTTTCTCACTACTTAAAGTGTTATTCATGAAAAGCTTTCTCTTTAAAATCCCTTGACAGCGCAGAACTGCAGCAGAACATATGAAAAGGCTTTTCACTACATAAATTACAACATTTTAACCTCTCTTAACGTATAAAGTCACAACACTGAAACCATCGCTGGACATGAGTTTCTACCTGAAAACTACTCACACCAGTCGTTGCATAATCATTCTCTTAACCTCTCTCAATACATAATATACAGGTAGCAAAACTGTCAATGAACCAGTTGCCAATTGTAAAGGTTTCTCACTACTTAAAGTGTTATTCATGAAAAGCTTTCTCTTTAAAATCCCTTGACAGCGCAGAACTGCAGCAGAACATATGAAAAGGCTTTTCACTACATAAATTACAACATTTTAACCTCTCTTAACGTATAAAGTCACAACACTGAAACCATCGCTGGACATGAGTTTCTACCTGAAAACTACTCACACCAGTCGTTGCATAATCATTCTCTTAACCTCTCTCAATACATAATATACAGGT
Organism: Agrypnus murinus; assembly: GCA_929113105.1. Classification (NCBI taxonomy): domain Eukaryota; kingdom Metazoa; phylum Arthropoda; class Insecta; order Coleoptera; family Elateridae; genus Agrypnus; species Agrypnus murinus. The sequence continues at coordinate 94,343,847 of OV816031.1, read as the reverse complement.
AGCAAAACTGTCAATGAACCAGCTGCCAATTGTAAAGGTTTCTCACTACTTAAAGTGTTATTCATGAAAAGCTTTCTCTTTAAAATCCCTTGACAGCGCAGAACTGCAGCAGAACATATGAAAAGGCTTTTCACTACATAAATTACAACATTTTAACCTCTCTTAACGTATAAAGTCACAACACTGAAACCATCGCTGGACATGAGTTTCTACCTGAAAACTACTCACACCAGTCGTTGCATAATCATTCTCTTAACCTCTCTCAATACATAATATACAGGTAGCAAAAATGTCAATGAACCAGCTGCCAATTGTAAAGGTTTCTCACTACTTAAAGTGTTATTCATGAAAAGCTTTCTCTTTAAAATCCCTTGACAGCGCAGAACTGCAGCAGAACATATGAAAAGGCTTTTCACTACATAAATTACAACATTTTAACCTCTCTTAACGTATAAAGTCACAACACTGAAACCATCGCTGGACATGAGTTTCTACCTGAAAACTACTCACACCAGTCGTTGCATAATCATTCTCTTAACCTCTCTCAATACATAATATACAGGTAGCAAAACTGTCAATGATCCAGCTGCCAATTATAAAGGTTTCTCACTACTTAAAGTGTTATTCATGAAAAGCTTTCTCTTTAAAATCCCTTGACAGCGCAGATCTGCAGCAGAACATATGAAAAGGCTTTTCACTACATAAATTACAACATTTTAACCTCTCTTAACGTATAAAGTCACAACACTGAAACCATCGCTGGACATGAGTTTCTACCTGAAAACTACTCACACCAGTCGTTGCATAATCATTCTCTTAACCTCTCTCAATACATAATATACAGGTAGCAAAACTGTCAATGATCCAGCTGCCAATTATAAAGGTTTCTCACTACTTAAAGTGTTATTCATGAAAAGCTTTCACTTTAAAATCCCTTGACAGCGCAGAACTGCAGCAGAACATATGAAAAGGCTTTTCACTACATAAATTACAACATTTTAACCTCTCTTAACGTATAAAGTCACAACACTGAAACCATCGCTGGACATGAGTTTCTACCTGAAAACTACTCACACCAGTCGTTGCATAATCATTCTCTTAACCTCTCTCAATACATAATATACAGGTAGCAAAACTGTCAATGATCCAGCTGCCAATTATAAAGGTTTCTCACTACTTAAAGTGTTATTCATGAAAAGCTTTCACTTTAAAATCCCTTGACAGCGCAGAACTGCAGCAGAACATATGAAAAGGCTTTTCACTACATAAATTACAACATTTTAACCTCTCTTAACGTATAAAGTCACAACACTGAAACCATCGCTGGACATGAGTTTCTACCTGAAAACTACTCACACCAGTCGTTGCATAATCATTCTCTTAACCTCTCTCAATACATAATATACAGGTAGCAAAACTGTCAATGATCCAGCTGCCAATTATAAAGGTTTCTCACTACTTAAAGTGTTATTCATGAAAAGCTTTCACTTTAAAATCCCTTGACAGCGCAGAACTGCAGCAGAACATATGAAAAGGCTTTTCACTACATAAATTACAACATTTTAACCTCTCTTAACGTATAAAGTCACAACACTGAAACCATCGCTGGACATGAGTTTCTACCTGAAAACTACTCACACCAGTCGTTGCATAATCATTCTCTTAACCTCTCTCAATACATAATATACAGGTAGCAAAACTGTCAATGAACCAGCTGCCAATTGTAAAGGTTTCTCACTACTTAAAGTGTTATTCATGAAAAGCTTTCACTTTAAAATCCCTTGACAGCGCAGAACTGCAGCAGAACATATGAAAAGGCTTTTCACTACATAAATTACAACATTTTAACCTCTCTTAACGTATAAAGTCACAACACTGAAACCATCGCTGGACATGAGTTTCTACCTGAAAACTACTCACACCAGTCGTTGCATAATCATTCTCTTAACCTCTCTCAATACATAATATACAGGTAGCAAAACTGTCAATGATCCAGCTGCCAATTATAAAGGTTTCTCACTACTTGAAGTGTTATTCATGAAAAGCTTTCACTTTAAAATCCCTTGACAGCGCAGAACTGCAGCAGAACATATGAAAAGGCTTTTCACTACATAAATTACAACATTTTAACCTCTCTTAACGTATAAAGTCACAACACTGAAACCATCGCTGGACATGAGTTTCTACCTGAAAACTACTCACACCAGTCGTTGCATAATCATTCTCTTAACCTCTCTCAATACATAATATACAGGTAGCAAAACTGTCAATGAACCAGCTGCCAATTGTAAAGGTTTCTCACTACTTAAAGTGTTATTCATGAAAAGCTTTCTCTTTAAAATCCCTTGACAGCGCAGAACTGCAGCAGAACATATGAAAAGGCTTTTCACTACATAAATTACAACATTTTAACCTCTCTTAACGTATAAAGTCACAACACTGAAACCATCGCTGGACATGAGTTTCTACCTGAAAACTACTCACACCAGTCGTTGCATAATCATTCTCTTAACCTCTCTCAATACATAATATACAGGTAGCAAAACTGTCAATGAACCAGCTGCCAATTGTAAAGGTTTCTCACTACTTAAAGTGTTATTCATGAAAAGCTTTCACTTTAAAATCCCTTGACAGCGCAGAACTGCAGCAGAACATATGAAAAGGCTTTTCACTACATAAATTACAACATTTTAACCTCTCTTAACGTATAAAGTCACAACACTGAAACCATCGCTGGACATGAGTTTCTACCTGAAAACTACTCACACCAGTCGTTGCATAATCATTCTCTTAACCTCTCTCAATACATAATATACAGGTAGCAAAACTGTCAATGATCCAGCTGCCAATTATAAAGGTTTCTCACTACTTAAAGTGTTATTCATGAAAAGCTTTCTCTTTAAAATCCCTTGACAGCGCAGAACTGCAGCAGAACATATGAAAAGGCTTTTCACTACATAAATTACAACATTTTAACCTCTCTTAACGTATAAAGTCACAACACTGAAACTATCGCTGGACATGAGTTTCTACCTGAAAACTACTCACACCAGTCGTTGCATAATCATTCTCTTAACCTCTCTCAATACATAATATACAGGTAGCAAAACTGTCAATGAACCAGCTGCCAATTGTAAAGGTTTCTCACTACTTAAAGTGTTATTCATGAAAAGCTTTCTCTTTAAAATCCCTTGACAGCGCAGAACTGCAGCAGAACATATGAAAAGGCTTTTCACTACATAAATTACAACATTTTAACCTCTCTTAACGTATAAAGTCACAACACTGAAACCATCGCTGGACATGAGTTTCTACCTGAAAACTACTCACACCAGTCGTTGCATAATCATTCTCTTAACCTCTCTCAATACATAATATACAGGTAGCAAAACTGTCAATGATCCAGCTGCCAATTATAAAGGTTTCTCACTACTTAAAGTGTTATTCATGAAAAGCTTTCTCTTTAAAATCCCTTGACAGCGCAGAACTGCAGCAGAACATATGAAAAGGCTTTTCACTACATAAATTACAACATTTTAACCTCTCTTAACGTATAAAGTCACAACACTGAAACCATCGCTGGACATGAGTTTCTACCTGAAAACTACTCACACCAGTCGTTGCATAATCATTCTCTTAACCTCTCTCAATACATAATATACAGGTAGCAAAACTGTCAATGATCCAGCTGCCAATTGTAAAGGTTTCTCACTACTTAAAGTGTTATTCATGAAAAGCTTTCACTTTAAAATCCCTTGACAGCGCAGAACTGCAGCAGAACATATGAAAAGGCTTTTCACTACATAAATTACAACATTTTAACCTCTCTTAACGTATAAAGTCACAACACTGAAACCATCGCTGGACATGAGTTTCTACCTGAAAACTACTCACACCAGTCGTTGCATAATCATTCTCTTAACCTCTCTCAATACATAATATACAGGTAGCAAAACTGTCAATGAACCAGCTGCCAATTGTAAAGGTTTCTCACTACTTAAAGTGTTATTCATGAAAAGCTTTCTCTTTAAAATCCCTTGACAGCGCAGGACTGCAGCAGAACATATGAAAAGGCTTTTCACTGCATAAATTACAACATTTTAACCTCTCTTAACGTATAAAGTCACAACACTGAAACCATCGCTGGACATGAGTTTCTACCTGAAAACTACTCACACCAGTCGTTGCATAATCGTTCTCTTAACCTCTCTCAATACATAATATACAGGTAGCAAAACTGTCAATGAACCAGCTGCCAATTGTAAAGGTTTCTCACTACTTAACGTGTTATTCATGAAAAGCTTTCACTTTAAAATCCCTTGACAGCGCAGAACTGCAGCAGAACATATGAAAAGGCTTTTCACTACATAAATTACAACATTTTAACCTCTCTTAACGTATAAAGTCACAACACTGAAACCATCGCTGGACATGAGTTTCTACCTGAAAACTACTCACACCAGTCGTTGCATAATCGTTCTCTTAACCTCTCTCAATACATAATATACAGGTAGCAAAACTGTCAAGGAACCAGCTGCCAATTGTAAAGGTTTCTCACTACTTAAAGTGTTATTCATGAAAAGCTTTCACTTTAAAATCCCTTGACAGCGCAGAACTGCAGCAGAACATATGAAAAGGCTTTTCACTACATAAATTACAACATTTTAACCTCTCTTAACGTATAAAGTCACAACACTGAAACCATCGCTGGACATGAGTTTCTACCTGAAAACTACTCACACCAGTCGTTGCTTAATCGTTCTCTTAACCTCTCTCAATACATAATATACAGGTAGCAAAACTGTCAATGATCCAGCTGCCAATTGTAAAGGTTTCTCACTACTTAAAGTGTTATTCATGAAAAGCTTTCACTTTAAAATCCCTTGACAGCGCAGAACTGCAGCAGAACATATGAAAAGGCTTTTCACTACATAAATTACAACATTTTAACCTCTCTTAACGTATAAAGTCACAACACTGAAACCATCGCTGGACATGAGTTTCTACCTGAAAACTACTCACACCAGTCGTTGCATAATCGTTCTCTTAACCTCTCTCAATACATAATATACAGGTAGCAAAACTGTCAATGAACCAGCTGCCAATTGTAAAGGTTTCTCACTACTTAAAGTGTTATTCATGAAAAGCTTTCACTTTAAAATCCCTTGACAGCGCAGAACTGCAGCAGAACATATGAAAAGGCTTTTCACTACATAAATTACAACATTTTAACCTCTCTTAACGTATAAAGTCACAACACTGAAACCATCGCTGGACATGAGTTTCTACCTGAAAACTACTCACACCAGTCGTTGCATAAACATTCTCTTAACCTCTCTCAATACATAATATACAGGTAGCAAAACTGTCAATGAACCAGCTGCCAATTGTAAAGGTTTCTCACTACTTAAAGTGTTATTCATGAAAAGCTTTCACTTTAAAATCCCTTGACAGCGCAGAACTGCAGCAGAACATATGAAAAGGCTTTTCACTACATAAATTACAACATTTTAACCTCTCTTAACGTATAAAGTCACAACACTGAAACCATCGCTGGACATGAGTTTCTACCTGAAAACTACTCACACCAGTCGTTGCATAATCATTCTCTTAACCTCTCTCAATAGTCTCAATACATAATATACAGGTAGCAAAACTGTCAATGAACTAGCTGCCAATTGTAAAGGTTTCTCACTACTTAAAGTGTTATTTTCTTATTAATGTTCTTAATGATAAATAATTGTTACGTTATCGTTTATGGATTTTCCGTTATATACTTATTAAAAATTGTTATAAAATAACTTAAAATAATGTTTAAGTTTTAACAAACTTGAATTTGAAACATTTTTGAAAATTTGTAACAACTGGACGCTATCTGTTAACCAGTAGCACTATTAATGATGATATTACAGATTGTGTCATCAATCTCGACATACGGGTGTAATCAATATGTAAATGTACTATCAGGATATCAGCAAACCACCCTCCGCCTTTTCTGCTATCCTAATACACGATTTCAAATCTCTGATGAGGAATAAAGGTGTTGTTATAATGTAAAAATATTTTTATTTGTTCGTTTTATTAGAATTTTTACTTTTTTAATCAAAAAATCTTAATAATTATTTTTAATAAGCATGTAACAGAAAATGCATAGGAATTAGCATAACAACTAGCATTAACAATATTAGTAAATAACCAGCTGCCAATTGTAAAGGTTTCTCACTACTTAAAGTGTTATTAATGAAAAGCTTTCACTTTAAAATCCCTTGACAGCGCAGAACTGCAGCAGAACATATGAAAAGGCTTTTCACTACATAAATTACAACATTTTAACCTCTCTTAACGTATAAAGTCACAACACTGAAACCATCGCTGGACATGAGTTTCTACCTGAAAACTACTCACACCAGTCGTTGCATAATCATTCTCTTAACCTCTCTCAATACATAATATACAGGTAGCAAAACTGTCAATGATCCAGCTGCCAATTGTAAAGGTTTCTCACTACTTAAAGTGTTATTCATGAAAAGCTTTCACTTTAAAATCCCTTGACAGCGCAGAACTGCAGCAGAACATATGAAAAGGCTTTTCACTACATAAATTACAACATTTTAACCTCTCTTAACGTATAAAGTCACAACACTGAAACCATCGCTGGACATGAGTTTCTACCTGAAAACTACTCACACCAGTCGTTGCATAATCATTCTCTTAACCTCTCTCAATACATAATATACAGGTAGCAAAACTGTCAATGATCCAGCTGCCAATTGTAAAGGTTTCTCACTACTTAAAGTGTTATTCATGAAAAGCTTTCACTTTAAAATCCCTTGACAGCGCAGAACTGCAGCAGAACATATGAAAAGGCTTTTCATTACATAAATTACAACATTTTAACCTCTCTTAACGTATAAAGTCACAACACTGAAACCATCGCTGGACATGAGTTTCTACCTGAAAACTACTCACACCAGTCGTTGCATAATCATTCTCTTAACCTCTCTCAATACATAATATACAGGTAGCAAAACTGTCAATGAACCAGCTGCCAATTGTAAAGGTTTCTCACTACTTAAAGTGTTATTCATGAAAAGCTTTCACTTTAAAATCCCTTGACAGCGCAGAACTGCAGCAGAACATATGAAAAGGCTTTTCACTACATAAATTACAACATTTTAACCTCTCTTAACGTATAAAGTCACAACACTGAAACCATCGCTGGACATGAGTTTCTACCTGAAAACTACTCACACCAGTCGTTGCATAATCGTTCTCTTAACCTCTCTCAATACATAATATACAGGTAGCAAAACTGTCAATGAACCAGCTGCCAATTGTAAAGGTTTCTCACTACTTAAAGTGTTATTCATGAAAAGCTTTCACTTTAAAATCCCTTGACAGCGCAGAACTGCAGCAGAACATATGAAAAGGCTTTTCACTACATAAATTACAACATTTTAACCTCTCTTAACGTATAAAGTCACAACACTGAAACCATCGCTGGACATGAGTTTCTACCTGAAAACTACTCACACCAGTCGTTGCATAATCGTTCTCTTAACCTCTCTCAATACATAATATACAGGTAGCAAAACTGTCAAGGAACCAGCTGCCAATTGTAAAGGTTTCTCACTACTTAAAGTGTTATTCATGAAAAGCTTTCACTTTAAAATCCCTTGACAGCGCAGAACTGCAGCAGAACATATGAAAAGGCTTTTCACTACATAAATTACAACATTTTAACCTCTCTTAACGTATAAAGTCACAACACTGAAACCATCGCTGGACATGAGTTTCTACCTGAAAACTACTCACACCAGTCGTTGCATAATCGTTCTCTTAACCTCTCTCAATACATAATATACAGGTAGCAAAACTGTCAATGATCCAGCTGCCAATTGTAAAGGTTTCTCGCTACTTAAAGTGTTATTCATGAAAAGCTTTCACTTTAAAATCCCTTGACAGCGCAGAACTGCAGCAGAACATATGAAAAGGCTTTTCACTACATAAATTACAACATTTTAACCTCTCTTAACGTATAAAGTCACAACACTGAAACCATCGCTGGACATGAGTTTCTACCTGAAAACTACTCACACCAGTCGTTGCATAATCGTTCTCTTAACCTCTCTCAATACATAATATACAGGTAGCAAAACTGTCAATGAACCAGCTGCCAATTGTAAAGGTTTCTCACTACTTAAAGTGTTATTCATGAAAAGCTTTCACTTTAAAATCCCTTGACAGCGCAGAACTGCAGCAGAACATATGAAAAGGCTTTTCACTACATAAATTACAACATTTTAACCTCTCTTAACGTATAAAGTCACAACACTGAAACCATCGCTGGACATGAGTTTCTACCTGAAAACTACTCACACCAGTCGTTGCATAATCATTCTCTTAACCTCTCTCAATACATAATATACAGGTAGCAAAACTGTCAATGAACCAGCTGCCAATTGTAAAGGTTTCTCACTACTTAAAGTGTTATTCATGAAAAGCTTTCACTTTAAAATCCCTTGACAGCGCAGAACTGCAGCAGAACATATGAAAAGGCTTTTCACTACATAAATTACAACATTTTAACCTCTCTTAACGTATAAAGTCACAACACTGAAACCATCGCTGGACATGAGTTTCTACCTGAAAACTACTCACACCAGTCGTTGCATAATCATTCTCTTAACCTCTCTCAATAGTCTCAATACATAATATACAGGTAGCAAAACTGTCAATGAACTAGCTGCCAATTGTAAAGGTTTCTCACTACTTAAAGTGTTATTTTCTTATTAATGTTCTTAATGATAAATAATTGTTACGTTATCGTTTATGGATTTTCCGTTATATACTTATTAAAAATTGTTATAAAATAACTTAAAATAATGTTTAAGTTTTAACAAACTTGAATTTGAAACATTTTTGAAAATTTGTAACAACTGGACGCTATCTGTTAACCAGTAGCACTATTAATGATGATATTACAGATTGTGTCATCAATCTCGACATACGGGTGTAATCAATATGTAAATGTACTATCAGGATATCAGCAAACCACCCTCCGCCTTTTCTGCTATCCTAATACACGATTTCAAATTTCTGATGAGGAATAAAGGTGTTGTTATAATGTAAAAATATTTTTATTTGTTCGTTTTATTAGAATTTTTACTTTTTTAATCAAAAAATCTTAATAATTATTTTTAATAAGCATGTAACAGAAAATGCATAGGAATTAGCATAACAACTAGCATTAACAATATTAGTAAATAACCAGCTGCCAATTGTAAAGGTTTCTCACTACTTAAAGTGTTATTAATGAAAAGCTTTCACTTTAAAATCCCTTGACAGCGAAGAACTGCAGCAGAACATATGAAAAGGCTTTTCACTACATAAATTACAACATTTTAACCTCTCTTAACGTATAAAGTCACAACACTGAAACCATCGCTGGACATGAGTTTCTACCTGAAAACTACTCACACCAGTCGTTGCATAATCATTCTCTTAACCTCTCTCAATACATAATATACAGGTAGCAAAACTGTCAATGATCCAGCTGCCAATTGTAAAGGTTTCTCACTACTTAAAGTGTTATTCATGAAAAGCTTTCACTTTAAAATCCCTTGACAGCGCAGAACTGCAGCAGAACATATGAAAAGGCTTTTCACTACATAAATTACAACATTTTAACCTCTCTTAACGTATAAAGTCACAACACTGAAACCATCGCTGGACATGAGTTTCTACCTGAAAACTACTCACACCAGTCGTTGCATAATCATTCTCTTAACCTCTCTCAATACATAATATACAGGTAGCAAAACTGTCAATGAACTAGCTGCCAATTGTAAAGGTTTCTCACTACTTAAAGTGTTATTTTCTTATTAATGTTCTTAATGATAAATAATTGTTACGTTATCGTTTATGGATTTTCCGTTATATACTTATTAAAAATTGTTATAAAATAACTTAAAATAATGTTTAAGTTTTAACAAACTTGAATTTGAAACATTGTTGAAAATTTGTAACAACTGGACGCTATCTGTTAACCAGTAGCACTATTAATGATGATATTACAGATTGTGTCATCAATCTCGACATACGGGTGTAATCAATATGTAAATGTACTATCAGGATATCAGCAAACCACCCTCCGCCTTTTCTGCTATCCTAATACACGATTTTAAATTTCTGATGAGGAATAAAGGTGTTGTTATAATGTAAAAATATTTTTATTTGTTCGTTTTATTAGAATTTTTACTTTTTTAATCAAACAATCTTAATAATTATTTTTAATAAGCATGTAACAGAAAATGCATAGGAATTAGCCTAACAACTAGCATTAACAATATTAGTAAATGCCGTTCGTTCATTGTTTGCCTTCTTAGAAAAAAATTTAAAATTAAAATATTTCTATGGAATAGAGAATGGGAATTTTAATTAATAAATATCCTTTTGAGCACATGCGTAACGTATTTTGTAAGAAGTAAGTTTTCATTAGCAAATAGTAAAACTTATTTAAAACAATTTATTGAAACTTTTTATTAATCCTTATTCATTTCACAATTAGTAAATAGTTAAATATACAACAAAAATAAATATACAGTATAATTTAAATAAATGGATTTATTTATCCATCGTAAATTTCGCTACAGCATAAAAAATTAGATAAAATAAGTGAATAACAATGCAAGGTCTTTGTTGTTTCAGTAGTTAATATTTGTCTATGGGGGTAGATTAATTTCAGTGCTTGAATACTTTTATTTATGGGAGAGTTTATATGGATTTTTCACATAGGAAGGTATTATCTAGTATTATTCAAACTGACTTAATAAAAAAAGAATTAAAATTATCCGTTATTTTCGTCTAAATTGGAAAATCGTCCAGAAAGTTTCATTTCATATTTTGATATTATTAGCAAAATCTGCTATGCAATTGTTGCTTTACCACTCCTTTAAAGTGTTACAAACCCTCTTAAAAGCAGAACTTTTGACTTTTTTGTATTGTCGTGAGTCGAAAATGTCATTTTATACCACTAGTGTCTAAAGCGATATCTAGAGTAACACTTTAGACACGAGTGTAAAAAGTAAAAAATAAATGTATGATATACGTGTTAAAAGTGAATTTAGTTTGTTCGAGGAGATTACTAACTCTGCTGGCACGTCTTGGGCCAAACTTCTCTTTTCGCAAAATAAACATTCATTTTTGACACTTTTCTATCATAAACTATTATTTAATGATTTCAAAATAGTCAGTTATGGGGTGTAAAAATGTTAAAAAACATTTTCCTTATGTTGGGATATCTTGTTCAAACTAGATATGTGAACGTAAAATGTCGTTAGAAACATTTTTTCTTACGGCCTACGTAATAATAATAATCGCCCCCTCCCTCCCGCACAAGCTTCTAGCTTCTGGGGTTTGGTTTCCAGGCTATGGGTTGTAGCAATTATTATTATCATTATTATTAATAAAATATTTTCCACATTTTAACACATAAGATCATTTTTCGTGATTTAGAAAATTGCGAATTTAACAGATACCTACCTATAATTTCACCTGTCAACTTTGACATGGCGTATTTCAAGTATTTCTGGAAAGAGAGTTGCCCTGCATAGTTGTTTCCAATCAGAATAGAAAGAATTTTCTGATGTGGAATATGGATCCAACTTTACGACACACACTGTAAACTAAAATCTAAACTTTTAGCTTCTTTTTTGATAGGAATAGGGATCCCACCAATCGCTACGTTAATATTGTCAGTTAAAAATGTATTAGGCTTTATTCGCAAAGAAGATAACAACTGATTTTTGAAGATTGATAACACTGTACAACACGAAAAAAACTTCCAGGTTTCCATATGGTTTTTCTACAACTTTTTGGTATGAAGATCACGAATCTGCTATTGGTTTTTTTTGGGTCAGGTCAAATACTGTTGTTTCAATGTCATTCGGGTCATTCCATGTCAAATCATCACAAGCAAAATGAACTTTTCAACCCGACCATCTCAGATTTTCGTGAAATTTAGGAGGATGGTAGACGACATAAAGTAACTTACGTATGTAAAATAATAACCCTCAGTGACACACGGTATTCATACAGCAGGGTTGGATATATGGTACAAAATGTAAAATTTACGCTTACAAGGTGAACAAAAACAATTCATAACTTTGCTTCTAATCGTAGTAGATCTTTTATCTTAGGCTTGTTTTAAAGCTAAAAGAGCAGAGTTTTATAAAAAATATTGAATTCTTCATTCCAAGGTCACATGATGTGACCTTTGACTTTGAATATCTAAGAAAGTGTACCTTCAATTTCTTTAGAAATACAGTATGTTATACAGCTAGGTGTAGACTCTTTTTGGTGTAAGTTTAATTTTGGAAAGCCTTTGGGAACAGCCTTTAACACAAAACATGCACTCCTGTTACTACCGGTGAAAAGCTAGAAATTTCATTGTTTATTGCTATACACTGTGTGCGATTGGCTAATTATTTATTGAATATAATGTTAAATACAATAACACAATAAAATACTATTAAAATCTTCACTAAAATATTTAATTATAAATTATAACTGTCGTTTCGCTACACAATAGCTTCTTTAGATAAAGACTGGTTATAACTAAAACTTAAACCAGTCTTTATCTGAAGAAGCTACCGTGTAGCGAAAGGACAGTTATGATTTTTAAATAAATAGTTTTATTTATTGTGTTATTATGGATCTTCATAAAGTACAGGCCGAATCAATGTAATTGATATAATGTTACTTTTTTGCATGTCCCAAAGGTTTAAAATAATCTGTTCTTGCTCCTGAACATGAAAATGATTTGAAACCCCAGTTCAAACGTTTTAAGGTATCAAAAATTCGAAATTTATAATCCAATACTGTGTCATTTCTCAAGTCTCAAACAGAAGTCTTTTAGAGGTTCACAATTACAAGTTCAGCATTACAACAGTTTTTAAAGCATCGATTATAGAATTTCTTCTATGTTTTAAAATCTCAAAAATTATAAATTTCAGAGATATAATATTCGAAAAGTTTAAAAATAGCAGAATGTTACAGTAAATACCAATTCCGTTGGCGGAAGATTCTTGGAACGAAACGTCATCTGTCACATAGTGAAAGCTATCCCTAGAATGCTACATGATTGTAAACGATGGGGTCTCTACCTGTCGGTTGGTTCTAGGGATTCGAAATCTCCTTTCCGTTCATTCCAAGAATCTCCCTCCAACGGAATTGGTATTTACTGTAAACGTTTAGGATTAAAAATGAAGCTTAAGTCTAAAACCGACATAGTTTTAAAATGCAGTTTAAGAAGTTTATAATGTAAAGTCTCACTCTTAAGGTTCTAAAATTCGAAATTTTAGAAATTTAAAATTCAAGTCAGAGATGTCACGTTTTAGATTTCAACTCATATCCGTAGTTTACATTGATATGTTCTGGGCATCATTATATTGGAAACTTCCAAACATTCCATTATTGTTTAAAATGAAAACTTGGAAACTGAAACTTTGAAAATTTAGATTAACGATTTCGATTACATTAGAAACTTGGAAATTAAACTTTGAATGTCTCAGTTCTTGATATTTAATCTTTAAATGATTGAAACTAAAATACTAAACTTTAGAATTTTAGAGATAATGAAATTTCGATTCTTTGAAACTTGGTTAGTCGATATAGAAATTTTGAGGCAAATAAATAATTCTGAATAAAATGTGTATTCGGCTGTGAGATCATGCGGTGTTTTGTAATCTGGTGTAGCGTGTACAATTTCTTTCTTGAGATTAGTCTCCTGATTTTATCATGTGGAAGAGGCTGTACATACTTTTTATAATATCTGCTTATTTTATTAAGTTACTTGTCTTGCAATTAAAGACTTTTATGTGACTAAAGTTTGTGAGTGAAGTTCTCTGGTAGACTTCACTCACGAACTTGAGTCACTTGAGGTCCCCAATTGCGTTTAACGGCAAATGCGTCTACATAAACTCCCCACAGCAAAAATATGTTTTCAAAATTTCAAAGTGTATCAACTTTGTATCAATTCTCGAATTTGCCAAAACTGCCCTTTTCAAATAGATTTCCGAAAACTGGCAAATCGAACACTACAAACGATGCTTTGGAAATCATGAAAAGTACAAATCCATTGTTTTAGTGATTAGTCATTAGGAGGGAGACATTTGCAAGAACATCTCGACATACCTATTCCATTGAAAACACATGTGGTATTCTGATTTTCGCAATTAAGGCACATAATTTGTTGATCTGTTTCTTGTAGGTTTTTGTCATTTTCCTGTTCGTTACAAGGCATTGTAGTAACGTTATTCAATTCTAAGTTCTTACATTTTCTGCATATATTATTACATTTGTTTCTTCCACCATGTTATACACATTTCTGTTGTTTCTTCTTCGCCAATTGTTCTTTCCCATTGTTCACCTTCTTGTACATATTTATATGATTGGCTAATACTGGCATTTACTTCTACTGAATGACTTTGTAATTTTTAGAGTAACTCATCAAGATCATCTTTAGTGCCTAGGCACAGTATACAGTGTGGTTTTTGTAAACTATAATATAGGAAATCCAATGGAATTTTATCATTTTCCTCGTAAGTTTGTACCCTTGCAAATGTAAGTAGAAATTTTGGTATCAATCGAAAGAAGAATTCATTTTACGTCAAAAAAATATTAAACTTTATGAAGAAAACCAAAATCGATTTAGAAAAAGACTTAAAAAGCTTATTGATTTATTGATTTTGGTAATAAGTTATTAAAAAAAAGCTGGAAGCTGAACGCCGATTGGTGTAGCGGTTAACGCTTCAGATTCCTAATCAAGAATCGCGAGTTCAAACCCCATCATCTTATACTTTTTTTTTAATTGTATTGCTTACTAATTATTATTTTTAGAACTTTATTACAACGATCATTAATTTTTCTTATTGTTAGATATTTTTGCTACGGGGGTTTACCGTTATTTTTTGTACAATTTTAACTATCCATCAAAAAGGCAAATGAAAAAAGGGCATAAAACTAATAATCGTTGTAATAAAGTACTAAAAATAATAATTAGTAAGCAATACAATTAAAAAAAAAGTATAAGATGATGGGGTTTGAACTCGCGATTTTTGATTAGAAATCTGAAGCGTTAACCTCTACACCAATCGGCGTTCAGCTTCCAGCTTTTTTTTTAATAGCTTATTACAAAAAGCAATAAATCCCTAAGCTTTTTAAGTCTTTTTCTAAATCGATTTTGGTTTTCTTCATAAAGTTTAATATTTCTTTGACGTAAAATGAATTCTTCTTTCGATTGATACCAAAATTTCTACTTACATTTGCAAGGGTACAAACTTACCAGGAAAATGATAAAATTCCATTGGATTTCCTATATTATCGTTTACAAAAAACATACTGTATATAACAGTCAGTAGGTTTACTTGCGTGCGGCACTATTGATTTCATTAATCCACCTTCGAATATCACGCCCATAAACGAAGTAGTGCACCGGAGTTGATCGGTCGACATCGCCTGCAGATAATATCCAGTAACGTATTCAATAAAATACGAAATAGAATTGTTTGAATCAACAAAATTAATTGACGCCTTTGAACAATTAGTTTGTTATTAACTGAACTTAAATTAACGTACATAATTGAATATTCATTTACAAAACGAAAACTTTATTGTTAATTATGTTTCAATACAATTATCTTTTTACTACTTTTAGATGATTTAAAATTTCTGTTAACGTCTTTTAAAGTGTAATACACTCGCAGTCGAGCGTGTAAATGATATACTATATTATTATTATATTTAAAATTATTGTACGAATGTAGAAATGTTAATGTTTTGAAGATGGATAAAACGCGTTTGACAACATTTTCATTTACACAAATATCTTGGAAGTGTTGTTGAAAAAGTATTTCCATAGATAAAATAAATTAAATAAAACTCAGGTTTGCAGGTATGTACCGATAAACATTTTTTATCAAATAACTGCATATATATCGAATAAAGTTTTTTCTAATTTATCAGAAGTTTGGTAATCTTTGTCAATTAAAACAATCTCTTCATCGTTTCCTGATTCTGTGTTTATTCATTTCGTAATAGGGGGCATTCGCACTGCATAATTGGAGTTATACGGGACTGGATAATTTGATGTGCTCGGTCGCGTCTATGAAGTAGGCTTTCTATGTACTGCCGGCACCTGCCAGCTTGTTGTGTGGTGGATGGTAACTATTTGCGACAGTCACGTTATTGTATGTTATTTATACTATGCCCTAGGGATTTAATCATTTTATTGAAATGATTTGTAGAGGATAGTCTAATTTTTAGGTCTGTGCCAAATTTTGCCTTGTACCAATCCAATGTAATAATCCTATGGAAGGAACAACTTTACTGAAACTGCAAGAAATAACAGCCAACGGACCAATTTGTGTAATTATTGTCCTGCAGTCAGACTGGCAACATATTTTTGACATCCTGATTGCTTCTTGCTATAATACTGCGTGTGATTGAGGATGTCGCGGTTGGCCATGAATAATTTCCAGCTCAGGCCATAGTTTTACTAATTCGAGAATTATATAGTTTGCAGATTCAAGGTCATTGTCGCTTTTGTAATATGGCTGGACATCAAAGTTCAAGGAAGATTTTCAAAAACTTCTAAGCTACTTCAACAGCTTTCTTTGATTTCAAAGGACGTAGGCAAATAAATTTTGTGGGATGGTCCTAATAATTTTGTAACAATTTGTATTCTTTATCCTGACATGACTGCTAATCGATCAAATCAACTTGGCCCCGAGAACAAAATTCTTTTAAAACTATAGGTTTAGTAACCAAATTTGTATGTTTCGATTTTACCTTTTTTCTTCTTAAGACGAATTTCACACGATTGTAGAAATATCCGAAAACAGGTCGTGGAATGATGTGGTCTGATTTTAAAGCAAAAATCATTTTATCTCTAGCACCATGGCCCAGTGAAATATGCGCCGAATACAATATTTAAAATAAGTCTTGTTATGGTGTCACATAGATAATATTACCACGTTTTCCGCGGAATAACACATTACACCAAAAGTCTACGACTTACATGTATATTGAATAAATATTTTCACTTAATTGTTTGATTTTCTTGCTTAGAAAAATAAATACGTATGTATTCCTTAGGCCACCCTGTATAGTAACCTCTAACTGTGTCTTTTAACAAAATGAATAAACTCTTGCATTCTATGCTTTTTTTAATTGAAACTTCCACATACTGAAAAATTGATTTCTACTAGAAATCTCCAATTTTAATAATAACTAGAAGTATTTTAAATAGTTTATGCTATTATAGCTTAATAGTTGCTAAGCATAATAACAATAACCTTGATATCCATAGGTGAAATTAAACATAAACCCTTTACTAATATGAAACTAAATTAATATTATTAATTTAATTCGTAACTCTTAATAATATAATAATAAATACTTTTAATTTAAAGAGATTTCAATAGACATTCAATAATGTCTTTCATTTTGATAAACAGAAAAATGAACAATTATAAAACTGACGCTTATAAAAATGAAAATGAAACCTAATATGTTTAGTGTTGTTTATAACACAGTAATTTACGAGCGACCCTGGTCGGAATATTTGGGAATTCCAATGTTGAATTAGTCATATCTGCTGTCTGAAAGAAAAGAAACCAGTGCAAGATGGGTTATCTAATTAATTTTCTTTTAAGGCGCAGTAATTTATGCACTTTTGCGTTATCAAGCGCGCTCTTAACACAAAAATCATTGGGGGGTCAGTTCTATGAATCGAGAGTAATTAATTCGAGTTCATGCCAAATGCTCTGATCTGAATAAAAGGACGCTCCAGGCTTCAGATTCAATAAAGTATTTTTCGCCTACCTGATCAGAAAGTGCTTTTTAAATGTCCTGTTTTGAGGGCAGTTAAGGCTTCTTTGCGGGCCTCTTATGTCAAACTTTTTACTGCCCTCTTATGTCAAATACATAACCTCTACACTACTACTAGATGAAACCACGATTTATTTATGTTAAGTTGGAGATACTGTAAAAATTGTAATTGTTTTTTAAATTGTCATACTTTGACCACTCCTGTGCATTATCCTAAAAAGATTTTAATCAAAAAATGAAATCATTAGTTTTTAACATTAAAAATATAACTCATTCGTAAAACTTTTAGCAACAGAATATGACGGAAAATGTAATTTCAAACATATTTTTACATAACCTTTAAAAATATAAAAAACATACGTCAAATTTTTCTAGGCTTCTTAGATCATAACTTTGATTTTCATGTCTTCGTCGATAAATTTGTCGTTTGTTTTTTTCTTTTCACAGTGTCATTGTATGTATAAATGGAGGTTGTGACAATTAATTAATAAAAAGAAAATTGTAATTTCAATAAATTATACAATGAAAGATTAATTACTCATCCTAATTAAAAGTCATATCCTGTTCCTTTTATTTACCAATAGTAATGAAAACATTTACTATACGGCCGTGTTGTATGTAGTGTAATGATTATTAGGTTAATTTAGTTAATAAATTACTAAAAACGTCTGGCGTTATTTTCATTTTCATTCATTCCATCTAACATATGCCTATTTAATTTACTAATAAGTTACGTTACTGTTTAACTTTTGGAATTCTTTTTTAAACTTTCAAACAGGTAGGCGAAAAACTTTTGTATGTCACTCGGACCGAAAAGCATTTGTAGCCCTAAGTTGTCCGCTGCCCTCGCTACGCTACGCTTCGCTCGGGCATCAAACAACTGCGGGCTACAAATGCTAATTTTCTGCCCTTGAGACACAATATACTATTGGATCAGAATGCCGAACGCACCCTGAGTAATCATGGAATGACATTTGAACTTATTCCATGCTGACCAACCCAAACCTTCAATAGTCTGAGCAGCAAATTTGAATATCATCGTATTTCACGTGAATATAGTGATTTGTAAGGTCCTGCGTTTGGTAAGAGTTTCAAGTGCCAACATTGCAAGTGATTCTGTTTTCCAGCAATAATAATAATGAAGAAACGCAATAACAACGTATAATTTATTGAATATATGTGTTATAACGTCATCTACAAGAAAACAAACTGTTTAATTTTTCAGCATTATCATCACAATGTCATCAATCGGTAAAAATATTTTAAATTTTATAGTTTAAATATCTTAACAAGTTTCTTATATTATAATAATGCTTATAGATACCGACAGTGAGGAGTGTTATATTTGTAACATCTGTAATTACAAATTCCCATGGAGAAGTCATCTTAAAAGACACCTACTAACTCACAGTGGGGAAAAGCCGTTCCAATGTAATATATGTGATAAAAAATGTACCCAGAAGAGCTCTCTTGAAAAACATATGCTTATTCACAGTGGAGAAATGCCTTATCAATGTAAAATGTGTGATTATACATGTTCACAGCAGAGTAATTTTAACAGACACATGCGTATCCACTTTGGAGATATGCCCTTTCGTTGTGATCTATGTGATTACAGAAGTTTACAAAAGAGTGGTCTTGAATCACATATGATTACGCATACAGGCTATAAACCTTACCATTGTAATGTATGTGGTTACGAATGTTCACGGAAAAGCAGCTTTAAAAATCACATTCTTACTCACACTGGGGAGAAGTCCTTTGGATGTACAATATGTGATTACACATGCTCATTGAGAAGTCGTCTTAAAAGACATATGCTTACACACAATGGGGAAAAACCCTATCAGTGTAAAATATGTACATACAAAGCTTCAAGGAAGAGCCATCTCGAAGCACATCTATTTACTCACAGTGGAGACAAACCTTTCCAATGTAATACCTGTGACTATAAATGCTCACAAAAGAGTCATCTTCAAAGACATATGTTGACTCACAATAAGTCTGACCTCTTTCAATGTAATGTATGTCTCTATAAATGTTCAGGAAACAATGCTCTCAAAAAACATATGATTACGCACAGTGGGGAAAAACTCTTTCACTGTAATATGTGCGTGTCTAAATATACACGAAAACACGATCTTAAGAAGCATATGGTTACTCATACCGGAGAGAAGCCCTTTCAATGTAATATATGTGATTACAAAACCGCATGGCAAAGCAGCTTTAAAAGTCACATTCTTACGCACACTTATGAAAAACCTTTCGAATGTGAAATATGTGATTACAAAAGCTCACTAAAGTCTCATCTTAAAAGGCACATACTTACACACAATGGGGAAAAACCCTTTGAGTGTAAAATATGTGGTTATAAATGTTTACGGAAGAGTTATCTTCAAGTGCACATACTTACTCACAGTAAAGACAAACCTTTACATTGTGATATATGTGATTTTAAATGTTCACAAAAGAATGATCTTAAAAATCATATCTACACCCACACTGGAGAGAAACCCTTTCAATGTAATGTATGTAATTACAAATGTTCAGTGAAGAGTAGGCTTAAAAGACATATACTACTTACTCATAGTGCCTAGCATAATTCTGTCCAGGCTAAGAATTATATCTTTGTTTATAAAGTGTTATCAGTATTTTTTAAAACTAATTTTAGAAAATATTTTACATATTTATTTTTGGGCAAGAAATCGGGGACCATCCTTCGTACCTCATGATTACTTGATCATATGGACTGACATTGGATTGACACGGGGCCTACAGCTTCACTTCCTTATCCGAGAAGAAGGCAAGTTTTAATTTTTTTCTGCTATGAAGAATTACCAGCGTGGTTGGGAAGCTGCGGTTATATACCTAATTAGCTTATTAGATTTT
Source organism: Agrypnus murinus (assembly GCA_929113105.1). Lineage (NCBI taxonomy): Eukaryota > Metazoa > Arthropoda > Insecta > Coleoptera > Elateridae > Agrypnus > Agrypnus murinus. The sequence goes on along the minus strand of OV816031.1, from coordinate 94,323,066 downwards.
GTTTTTAGCTATAAACTATTAAAAATATGAGAGCATTCTGCATAATTGTAGAGAAAGCAGAATGTTTAAGTAATATATTTATAATCAAAGTATTGTAGATCTGTGATAACTGTAGATTTATTATTGTATTTCACAAAATTATTTTATAATGTTTTTTTTAAATATCCATTTTGTTGTTTATAGTACCAAAACGCGGTAGCGAGGAAATAGGTTTTCCTCGCATTGACATTTGAGTCAAGTGGAAAACTGACAATTTATGCTTGTTCCTCAGAAATGTCAATTTGCAATTCTCAAATGACTGAAAAAGCCTACTTTCAAATGTTGGAATAGAAAAGAACAATTTAAATACTTATACATTGATGGCTGTTGTCTGTAACAATCTTTACAACTAAATATTGGGGTCTTCTAATCACACAGCTAGTTTTGGTTGTTAATCGATTGCTTTCCAAGTAGTCCTGCCTACTCAACTACTATTAATTTACAACGATAACTTTCATGAGGTGATGTTTATTGGTTCTCAATTTGACTGGTGCCATGGTGCACATTTTGATCCATCACTTTCCTTTGGTTTGTTATTGATTTGTCTGGTCCTAGAAACTAGTTGTTTGATCAAAACTACTGCCACGTCTTGGTTTTAATAATATACGTAGGATTGCAATTTGTGATCTTCTGTAAAATGACTATCTCTCTCAACATATTCCTCTAAAGGCTTTTTATTTAGATCTACTGCTATTTTTTTCTTTTCTTTGGTGAATCTTTCTCCATTACTTTGAGTAAAGAAATTTCTCATTTGTAGGAAGCAGTGATTGTACAAAGACTCGGAAACACCAAAAGCCTTCTATCTTTTTATGACCTAGGTGGCTACTCTAAATTACTGTCTGTTATAAATCAGAAGATACAAGTTTTTATGATGAGCTTTTTCGGTTCACTGTCCAACTTTTTAAAATATTTCCTTTAAGCTTCTGTGTCATTTTCAATTATCATTCTGATTTTCTCCTTAATGTTATTAGTAAGTGGTTTATAAAGGAGGATACAGCGAAATGTAAAAATGTAGAGAATGACGTGAAATTTAAACCTCGAGTTCTTTGACACTTATTCTATTCGGTAACTTTTTTTTATAATTTTCTTGTGTACCATTACCGGGAAAAATGGAAAATAAAATCCAGAATTTAACATGGGCTCTTATGGAGACCATCTAACCTTTAGCAGTTTTAATGAAAAATTATGATGAAGAAATGTAGGGAATCTGATAAAAAACTAAAATGACATACTCTCATATTCGAAGAACAATGCTGCCCAATATTTTTGAAATCTTGTGTCTAGTTAATGCACAATAATAATTTAAAGTAAACAAAACAAGAATTTTTCACGACATATGTGGAAAGACAGCCTAGATGTGACAACACCTCATAGCGCGCGAATTCAAATAACAAAACAGAAAGATGACATATAATGACTGTTATAATAATCTATATTTTATTGTATTAACTAATAATCATATATTTTATTAATCAAATTATGTTGAACAATTCAGTCTTCTGCGTTAATAATATCAGAATACAAATGTTAATTCGACGGAAATATTGCAAAATGTAAAATTACCTTTTGCAATGTGATGAATACAATTTATCATTACAATCAGAATATCCACAAAATCAGTAATACAAACACACTAATTTTAAAAATATATGTATTAAACCTCAACAACTTTTTATATATTTCTTGTATCTGCTTAACAGATTGTAATCTTTAGACTATACAAAAGTTAAAAAATAGAATATTCCCATCTGTAATTGCATACAAAATTACGAAACATTCATCATGTTTCCACTTATATTTTGGGATTGACATTTGGAGGTTAGCATGTCAACTCAATCGAAAGCTGAAACCTAACACTGCTACCAACAAAATCGATTGATTTCTTTGAGGTGTTGCTACGATTCTTAACCTATTTACATTTATATTTACACTTTCAACAATTAAACAAATGCACTCCAATCTACTTAAATTATTTTAATATATACAAATAATTAATAAATGCATTATAGGCATTCATAATAAAATGATTTTGTTCAGTTTTAAGAATGTTAATTTATTTTTTTATCGATTGGTATTTCTTGTTCGAGCCTATGTAAAAGCATAGGAGATATCCCCTTGCCCTTCACCCCGCAAAGATCCACTGTAACATCCTTAACACATTTATGCACAGATATTATAATTAGACTATTATTACTAGACTCATCTAAACATAACCATCTCATTATGGCCCAAGGGCCTCTTTATGGTCAGATGGGCAATAATGAAACATCAATTAAATGTCAGAGCTGTTTTTTGTAAAAACTTGATTGGTTCTTAACATAATTTGTAAACTTATCACCAATGAAAATAAGCTGAAATTAAATATTTTGGAATAGTAACTATAGTAAGGTACATCGTATAAGCACATAAGTATACGCACAGCGGCTTGATGTACCTACATACTCATTTAATTATATTTTTACATAATAGATTTGACATAAAAACTTAATCTGTCCATAAAATAGTGTATGTATAGCGGGCATAACTTGCTTTTAAGGCCCTACAGCCTTTTCCTAGCCCTCGGCTAACGCCTCGGGCTAGAAATAACGCTTCTGGTCATAAAAGCTTCTTTATGCCCTTAATACATAAATAACTATTACCATCAGAAGCTTTGCGATTTATTTTAATTCAGCTTTACTTGACAATATCAACTTAACATATCTGCAAAATCGATTTCGAATCCTTTTTAATATTCAACTAAGTTGTACTGCATTACCTAATTTACTGTTATTACTTAAGTAGCATCCTTCGAAGTCTTGGAGTAGCTGCATATGTATGTACGGGTTTCGTGGAAATTGATTCAGTTGAAACAGTTTTGCTCACTTTCTACCTCTTACTATAATATAGTTTCAGTCTCATTTTGAAACTGCAGTGTGCCTAGGTGCCAAATTGCTAGCCATCCTAAAAGTTTTACTCTTTAAGATTATAGTAGTTCAGTGTCGCGTGATTTTAAAACCATTAATTTTTCTTCTCTAACAGTTGACGGAGTCGAGACATCTCTGTCAGATTTGGTATAAATTTGCCTATAGTTATTTACGTTATAAGTGCTGGAAATGGAATTTTACAGTCGAGTAAGGTGTTACGGACAAGGCGACGAAGGAGCCGAGTCCGGAACATCGAAACGGGACTGTAAGAACATTTCCAGGACATATGACGTGTTGCGTTTTATTTCATACTGCAATTATTGGATTAATTTAAAAAAAATTATATAAAATAAATTTCTGAATTTTAAATATGGACATCTATGAACAACGAGCATCTTTGGCAACTATTAGTCGAATTCAAAACATAGAGCGAGTGTCCATGGTAACTGAATCCTAAAGCATTGTTCAGTTGATTTAATTTATTTGAGTCCGGTAAAAAATTTTAGTCATACTAGACCGTAAAATCGCATTTCCCAGACTGTAATCTCTACCGTAAACATGAATAATACGATACAGTATGAAATAAAATAATTTACCATCCTTAAAAATTTTTTAGAACTGCTTTGTTAATCTATCTATGCTATAAATAAAGTATATTATTATCTTTGAAATATAGCATTAATTTTTGGTATAAAGTGGTATTTTGAAATTTTGTTTTTGTTTTAAATTCCTACTCTATATGATGTCCTAATGTAATGACAAATAAAATATATAGAAGATTTCTGCACCACCTGAGTCTATTATAGACATACATGATGCTACCTGCATTTCTTGTGAATTTGTCTCAAGATCTGTTGCGACTTCAGACCAGTGATATTGTTGGGTCCATCTTCTCCATTTCAAAGCCAAATTATGGTTGGTATCTTTGTAGATGTTTTGGTGGTCTCAAGCCAATTGAGTTTTGCAGTGTGAATTTTCCTCTTATTCCATTTCCACTGTCTTCACAACAGTTTAGCTATCAACAGAGTAAATCTACCCAGCAAGCCATACAAACTCATTATGAAGCTCAGAGCCATTTTAACAACAGTATAGGCCCTGGGCAAAGCAGTATGCTGGGACTTGTGCCCACAGGCAATAAACATGATCAAAGCGTTCTTAGTATGTTTAAATAAGAAATTGTTAGTTCAATAGTGTCGAGTTTCTTGGTGTCAATATCTTCAACAGCTTGTGTTCACATACATTCGATTGATTCTACAATTAAAGCAGTTCATAAGTTAAAAGACACTTCTTTGTACTCGCTTTGGGTGTACTCTAACTGGGTGTATTGGGTGTAAATCCACATTTACATATTGACATGGGATATTATGTTGGAGTAGTGCTACCTTCTTTAATGATACTATTCATAAAATTAAATTATTTAAATCAATCCTAGAACCATCTTTAATCAACTTTTCATCAGTATGGAATTTTAACAACTGCTGCTTATACATATTACATTAGACTGCTTGAGTTATTACAATATTACGGCCTTAATTAAATCTTTGATTAATTAATTACTCACATTGTTTAAAGAAGTAATGTACCTATAACACAAGGCATAATTAACAGTTATTCAGGGCTGTCCCTTTTACAATAGAACAAAAAGGACATTGACCTGTTTGTGTTGTTTATTGTTAGTATTTCATTTTCAAAGAGACCATGGTTACATCATAGCTAAACAAAACTTGTTCCTAATGCAATAATAAAGTATTGTATGAATGGAAACGCCTAATTTTTTCAGTCATCACTCATTCTAAATATACACACAGACTAAAATCTGAAACAAAATGAAATATAATACCGTCAATGTGTATAATTGCCCAAATATTATTTTGAAACCTACTGTTTAGTTTGTTAAATAAGATATTTGATCTTATATGTGGGGTAGGTCATGATACTTTTTAGCAGTCTCCAAGAATTTACTATTTTAGCAATTGTGTCCGGGGTCTCAAAATCCAAAGGGAGACGTTGAGATTTTGATAATTAAGTATTTGTTGTTTTTTATATAGATTTTATTTATGTTAGTAATTACTTATAAGATCATCTGTATAAATAAATAAATATATTTTTTATTATTGTAACTATTATGTAGTGCTTTATGATTATTATTAGTATGATGTGTATTAGTAGCCTCCTCTCACTACTACTCCTATCACTCCTTTATAAATTAAGTGGTACTAATTTATCAAAAGTTAATAAATTGAGAAAAGTTAATAAGTTGATAAATTATTAATTTGGTACTTTTGGGTACTTAGGCTGTAACTTTTAATCTTTAAGTTGTTTAAAAAGGTCTAGTAGGATTTATATTAAGTACACAACTCTTCTCAATTTAACAGGTAAGCTTACCACATAGTAATTTTTGAAAGCAGTTTAATGATCTCTGCGAGAAATCTTATCTGATACTACTGTACACGTAAATAAGTTTACTTTTACTCCTAAGCTTCAAAGTACTTTTAATCCTTAGATTAAAAGTGTATCCTTGCAATATATACATTTTTATATTAGTAATAAAGACACCAACTTGTGTGATGAAATAAAGTGCAACAATAAATTTAATGAAAGGAATTTGGTTGGATAACAAATAATTGTTTGAGCAATCACATTCCTATTAAAATCTAATGACATATTTAGAAGTTTTGTGAATACAGACATTAATCTAATGTTTCCACAAGTTTTTGGTACTTTCTTTCACAATGGCAGAAAAATAATTTATGTAAAAAACCTAAAGAAGGTTTCTCTCCTTATCCACTCGCATGTTCTGTCACACTTTCAGCTAGACAGAATATATTTATGCTGACTGAGGAAAAGAGTCGCTTTCGTCACTTGTACAAATAGCTTTCTAAACTTCGCAAATAATTGTACAAGAAGAAGTTAACTAATTATGAGATGGTGGCAAATGTTTAAAGTGCCTTTAATAATCGATAGATTGTTTGAAAAAGAAAAATAAATAGTTTATTTTCTGTTTTAGATGTTTTTGAAATGTCGAGTTATAAAAATGTACCCAGTTCAGCATCATCTTTAATGTAACAGTATTGCCGAGTTAATTTCTCCAAATTAACTCGTCTTAAGTAGCCAATACAGCACAACTGCACAGTAAAATGAGGAACTGACGGTTCTTCTTCTAAACAACAATTCCTACAACTGGGTCCTGAAAGAAATTCTCAAAGTGCTTTTACCTAATAAGTAAAACATAAGTAAAAAAAATTCAACATAATGTAAAAACCTATGTTATACTAATAGACTTGAATGAAAACACAACGTTTCAGATAGTAAGCCCCAATTAGATGAACGGTAGCGGCATCTACAAGACTGTACTAATATAACTTTTATGAATTCAAAAATGTAGGCAGGTGGCAATACGTTCTTCTTGTCCACGACTTTGAAATTAAATAAGCTTCATGGTGTTATTATGCATATGGTTGCACCAAATTTCACCAAAAGAGAATTTCAAAAAGTAAGCCGAACGATAGCGGTACCTATAAAGCATTCTGTACTAATATAACATTTACGAATGAAAAAGTGACAGCTTTACATTCGAGAGTTTCCGATAGAGGGTATTACTGCTCGTCTTGACGATGGTCAACTTAGGGTGAACGACCAGGGCCCGTATTTTTGAATTCATTCGAACAAGTTTCGCATACGAGATGACGTAATTTTTACGTCATAAGATGCAACTTAGCCAATCAAATGTTAGAAGGTAATAGAGAATTACGTCATCTCGTATGCGAAACTTGTTCGCATGAGTTCAATAATATCGTAAGAGTATCGTGTCCGAGTAATAGTTCGAAGTGTCGGGCATGCACTAGTATCCGAGACTAGCACAGGATAACAGAGGCTGGGCCTCTGTGGCATCTTATGGCGTAGAAATTACGTCATCTCGTATGCGAGACTAACCTGGGTGTAGAGCACACGGCGTTTACCCTTAGAATTGGTGATATCTATCAGATCCCAAGTTTGGAATGGAAACATCACAGGCCATCGTTAGAGATGTCGGAAGTCGTTTTACACTAGGATCCGGGACGAAATCTGGAATGGTTAACCAGGCCGAAGGTGTCGGATAAATCGACTGGGTAATATCCGAGACCAGACTTGCGATGGTACCTGGGTATGGTACACTCGGAAGTAAACAAATGTGCGGTAGAGATTTACAGAAGTGGTTCTCTTGCTCATTGAGCAGGAAACTCTGATACATGAGTATCGGTGTGGGTTGAATTGATTCTTACCACAGACTTGGTCTGATGAAATTGAATCAAGTGCGGTTTATCCCGGTTGGGAGGCTAAGTCCTTACCAATGCGAAGCTGCATGCCACCAGGTAGATGCGTTTGAAGACGAAAGTATGGGGATTATGTTATGACTGTGCAGTTGCAGTCGTATGATCCACAGAAGCCGTCGAGAACCACTACGCTTAAGGGGTGTTGATGCGAATATATAGCTTCACGCTGAAGTCAATTTCACCTTAACGGATACATACCGGGATTATGCTTCGGTGGAATTAAAAGAAGCACACCAAGCCTCTAAGAGAGCCCTTGAGAGACCGGGGTGGCGTAACTTTCCAAGACCAGCCAGATTGAGGTTGAATTCGGTCGGGCAGTGGTCCAACTACGTGTGTAGAAAGTCCGAAGCTGGACTATAGGTCCATCTCTTAGGAAAAGAAACCCGACGGGTGCTCCGGTACTAGCCTGGAGAGCTAGTAGAGGATGGATAGTAACCTCGCTCCTACCAGTGCGTACTGGTAGCATTTGTATTAGTAATTGTGCGCTAATTGAGCATATTTCAATGCGTGTCTCCAAAAGAAGGACCGCGGTGATTATTTTATAAGATGCGCCACGTTAAAATAACGCTATCCGGATCGTTCATTCGGTTCATTAGTGATAGTTCCAACAATCTCCGTGGCCAGCTAAAATCAATGTGGTCAAGACTACATACGGCTGTGACAATCATCTTTTTTTCTTTTTTAAATTACTGTGCGGTAATTACCAACATCTATTGAGACAGGCCAAAGACTGACTTGCATTCCAGCCGAATTTTATTAAAACTAATTGTACAGTAGGGTAATTGCCACAATGGAAGATTTAAAAGTAATCTGACAACTAAAGCATGCGCCTCATTGATTGCATGTATGATCACCTACTGCATATCGACGTTATTTTGTTACTGTACAACGCCACCTATATTTATCGACGTAACCTAATTGACAAGTTTTCTTTTAATTTTCTGGCAAGTAGGCATACTTCAAGTATTTAAGTTAAGATTACTATTTGCCGTTCTTAATACTTTCTATTAATAATTTGTTTAAAAAATTGATAATAGTATATTACATGTTGAATTGGTAAAGGATATCTTTACAAGCCAAGCGATAATTGTTTCAAACAATATCGCGAGGCTTGGAAACTTTACCAACGAAACATGTATACTATTGTATTCACAATCATTAGACTTAAATAATCAAAATAAAAAGTAATTTTAATTTTAAAATAAATTTTTCATAACTGTCATAATTCCAATCAGCGCCATCTATCGACCAAAAGAAATTTTAAGTAAGGTTTTATTCTTCGCTGCTAGATGGCAATGTATGCGCTCAGTATTTTAAAACTAGAAATTAATTAATTCCATCGTAATTATTAAATACAAAATGCGGAAAAATAAAAATAAATCTAACATTAAATAAAAAAAGATGTTTTAGCGTTAAATACATTTATAAAAACCTAAATTTAAATCGGATAAAACGTCCTGTTTTAAATTATTCACAAAAAAGTTGGCCAAGACTTTACATGTCAGTTCTACAGAAATGTAAAGGAAATTGTTAACCACTTTGGTGTTGCTATAGCAATAGCTTACTTTCCAAGGTTTTTACAACATATGAAATGTACATAATGCAATATGATTGTGAATAAAGAATTTTTAAAAGGGTTTTGACATGTTTGGTGTTTCAAAAGTTCGTAACTTCTAAGAAAGATGGCGCAGGTAAACGTACACAAAAATAATGAATGTGACAGCAGCATTTAGTGTTGACTACATTGATTTTAGTTGGTCATATCTTGTCATTTATTTGTTAAATTCCCATTTGGATAACTCCGGGCTGGTAGTTTGGTTCAGAAGGCCGTGGTCAAGACGATCAGTAATGCCCTTTGTCAGAAACTCTTGAATGTAAACCTGCCACTTCTTCATTGGAGGCTGTAGGTGCCGATACGTTCATCCATCGCTGGCTTACTTTTCAAAACTCTTATTTTAAATTTGGGACGGCTATAATAGCCCCTTTGCGGGTTATTTAATTCAGGTGATAGTAATTACGTTATAAATATAAGCAATAAATAATTTTAAGTCAAAGAACTTGACTACAACTGTTTAAGAGCGTGTAGTACCCTAGCCAAAAACGCTCGAAAACAGGATATCGAAGAAAACGCGTAACAGCCTTATTTTGATACTTAGAGAGGTCTAGTTTTCACCGAGGTTTAGAAAAAAGATAAAACTACGTTTTTTAATTTGTAGATTTAAAAAAATTAAATCACAAAACGCCTGAATTGGCTTTAAAAGTTCCATTAACTTTGTGCATTAGTTTCTCAATATTTTTCGTTAATATTCTAAAATCTACAAAATAATAAACATAGATTTATCCTTTCTGAATATTAATTTAAAAGAATCAGATCGATATCTGCCAGATTAACTTTAGTACGCGTTTCCTACGGTACCGTGTTTTAGAAGTTTTATAGCGTATTTTCTTATTGTCCGGTGTCGCCACCACGGACAGCCGCAGTTACTTGTCGCTTGTGATGTTGGTTCTTTCTCTATCTTTAATGTAAACATATAGTACGTCTTCCTCTATATTTATATGGTTTTACTTTACCGTATATTTGAATATCCTTTTTCACTATATTGAATTAACGATCTAATGTACTAATATGAACGTATTAAATCTTAATTCGGGATAGAGACGTCATTGGCACCCGTTAAGAAACATCGAATATTTATTAAGTAAAAACGTGCAATAATAAGTCTTCTCCGAGCAAATATTTTGTTGACAATGTTATATGTTATTTTTGCGTTTTGTTTTTTGTGCAGTTGTAACATAATTTATTTTATTTAACACTCGCTATTTGTGACAAAAAAAAAACTGTTTACTAGCGAAATTATCGTGAAACTACATTTCAAATATACTTACGGTAGGTATATTTAATATATAGAAAATCAATCGTGATTTAATGATTTGCAAAAAACGTTTAATACTTATCAGGAAATTAATAACTGCTGTAATGTTACAGTTAGACTTCTCTAAATTACAAAAATAAGCAAAATTTTGAAAATAATGTAGTTTGTAAGCACCCGTGCGATTAATTATTAAATTTAGAACTCTCGCAAAGATTAAGAATTATCCAAAAAGCGTAATTTAACACTTTCATTCAAATTATTAATTTATAACAAAGAATAAATACACTTACATTATTTATATGTAATTAATAACGTATATATCATAAGTAGGACACTAGGGTGATGACTTTTTTACAACCTGGCTTCCTTGTATCATAATTTGATGAGCTTTCATTAAAGATTAGATAAAATTTTACTTTCAAGGTGATTTGATAAAAAAACATCACGCACAAAATGATTTGAGAAATTTTAATTATCAGCGTTTTTACCCAGTTTTTGAAGTCACTGTAATCAGATACAAAATTGAACACAAGATTTAGAGACACATATATACAGCATTATATAGGGTCATCAAAGACACAAGGAAGTCAATTATTCACGATAATGTCATTGGATATGATGAATCTCAGTGGGAGGTTGTCCTTGTTGCGGCAGGAGTCTTGCATAACTTTGATCGCACGCTCACAGCACTGTTTGCTTCGGGCAATGTTGATTGGAGATTTATCCGTTTTCCAGTGGGTTTCCAAGCATTTGAAACCTTTTGGGTATTCATTTAGAGCTGCAGATAGTTCATCAAAATCTTCAGCTTGGAACAATTGGCTGCTGAACCATTGGTCTGCCCATAAGTAATAAATGAATGAACAGATTTTACGCAGGCTGCTCCAGGTTTCAGGCATCAGAATAAACGCAAGAAGGACTAGAATGGCACGAGAGTTTCAGCGTGCATTGCTGATGTTTGAGATCTTTTGAAACTTCACAAAATGACTGAAACTTCATGTCGTCTCTCCAGCTGCTTGTTTGCTTGATCTCATCAAATCCTGCACAAAGAAGTATTCGATGTTTGGTGATTTAGTCGACCCATAGAGCTCATCGTCCATGACAACGCGAAGAATGCGATCCAGTACATGGTGCTGGCAACTGATGAACTTGGGATCGGGGTGCCCTTTCTCTTCGAACATTTGCTGCAGCCGAACAACAACGCCTGTCTTCTTGCCGGTATTCACGCTTGTTGTGTCGGTAACAATCATCACAATTGATCCCCACAGGTTAAACTCCTCTAACACACCCTAGAGTCCTTCTGTGATTGTCGCAGCTTTTCCATAAATTTGAGCGCAGTCACCTAAATTTCTTTTGCTTCATTCTTGAGGACCACGGACTGATATTCAAAGCCTTCAATGTGTTTGCCGTCACAGTGTATGCTCCACTTCTGCAGATAAAGCGTGCTTACCAAGTGCTTCTTCAACTGAGCAGCTCTCGTGTAGATAGCCTTGTGGATTGCTGTCTGACATGGGTTTGGGATTTCAAATCCCTCACCAGAAAACTGGCGGCTCACCTTTGCGTGGGACGACAGATTTGAGCTTGTAACAAGGCGTCTTGCAACGCCTGTTGGATTATGCTTCCTTGTGCTCGTTAATGCTACATTCTCATCCTCCCAAGGACTGTCTTTGCTGTTGTCGGATGAGTCCGTGCTACTTTCGGAACAATCAGGTGAGCTGGTCAGTGTAGACACAGTTGCTTCCATTGCTTTCAATTTGCAGTTTGTAGAGGTTGTCATCCTCTTTGCACATCTATTCGCCTTTCACCTTGATCACGTCAAACAGTTCATTCAATGAATCGAAGTTTTGTTTCTTTCTGCCGTGCTTATAGTCTTTCAGTGGGTTTTTTAGTTTTGCCCAAATGGCTTGATCAGATACATGCGGGAAGTTCAATGATTTGCTCCATAGGGCTTTAATCTCCACAGAAATTAGACCGATCCTCTCTCTCCGTTCTTTGGCAATGGATTCAAGAAATTCGAAGCGTGCAATGACGTGGTTTTTCAAGGGTATGCGACTTCGTTTATTCAAGGGTACTTCATAAATTGCCACGTTGCCTCTTCTTGATGGCGCTTGACACTGGACTAAGTTCTTTGTCCAGGTTTCCTTGTTCTTCTCCGCGCTAGAAGAGCTCTTCTTGAACGACATGTTGTATTCTATTCAGTAACTGAAATAGAAAAGGCCTTAACGTAAATATTAAATTCGTAACAAATTAAAGAAACTCCGGAGAATGCGCAATAGTTATAATACGGCAATAATAATGTTGACACAGAATTAAGCCAATTAAAACTGATCTACACGCTTTGAACACTTTATTTATATACCAGTTTATACCACACTGCGAAAAAACTGAAGAAAATTTTAGAACTCTACAAAAGCTTCCCGAGCGATGACGTCACTGTCTACATAAATTTTTGGTTTGTGCGTGACCTTTTCAATATTTCAATGGAATAAACATCATTTTAGTCATTAATAGGCAAAAGTTCATTCATTCGTGCTACAGGAAATAATTTTTGAGAAAAAAATGTATGTATAGTAGCCGAACTTAAAGTCGACAATTTTCTCTACTTTTTCTTTGTGTTTCCTTAATCCTTCCCATAACTTGTTGGATTTTTGTCAAATCAGTATTTCTCATATAGGTAATAAAAAATTCACCGTGGGATTAATACGTAGTCCTGGTTGCTATAGTACCAGAGCAGTTCAAGAATGTTAAGAACTCTTCATTTCACCATTTTGATGACCTTCCTGCATTTAAAAATGTTTTTTTTGCCATAATAGTTGCCGGGTATTTTAGTAACTTTTGATCACTTTTTTGGTTTAACATTTTTCTCATGTCTCCTCTTCATTAAATTGTGCCAGTTGATAACTTCAGATATTAAATTTCTTAGCAAGATGTTTTCGAATTGCGACCAGGTTTTCTGAATTACCATTATTAAACAGTCTTGGAAGCATATAATATAGAGTTCTTCGATTAAAGCCTTCCTCAAGAAAACACTTGAAAATGTACTTTTTAGGATGTGATCCAAATATTTCAAAGATACATTTTTTCAAGATTTTATTCTTGAAAGTTTCTGTACTCACGGTTAGAAACAACATATTTGTTGGACCGAAAAATGGAACCGCCAGATTTAAGAAAATTAGTGGCCAGTAACATCCTAAAATGTAAAGTTGCGGTAAGAAAGTCTTGAAAAAACTCAACATTGGGAGAATGCTAATATGGCCGAAAACGTAAAAGGTATAAAATTGAAATTTGTATAAACCGTAAATATTTTTGCACCAAAGACTAGCCTAAAAAAAGTAATGCTATATCTGAAACACAAAAATATCCTTCGCATGAAAGTATACTGAACATTTTTTAAAATTTGGCTCAACACAGCAAAAGTCTAATTTATGACGTAGATAGCAACTACATGAAACAATTGAACAGTGTATTTTGTAAATTCATAGGGGGGGGGGAAGAATAAACTTTACGTTACGTCAATCTTATCAGGCCCTCTGTTCCGTTGCAGTTTTGTCTGCAAACACTAAAAGACCAAAACATTTAGCTGGACAGAGCCCTGGCAAATTTCGCAAAAAGATTGAGCAAAAGAGATTGGATATTTCAAAAACAAGAAAATATTTCGGCAACCAACGCAAATTGAAGCAGATGTAGATTATGGCCCAAAATCAGAAAAACCCGATATGTACCCAGAACATTATGTAAGAGCAGAAAATGAACTTTTAGAAGTTAGGCAATTAAACGCCGTATTTCGAAGTGTTCGTTGTATCTATTCATTCAATATTCCAATTGTTTTTTTTTTTCAATAAATAAATATCTCAAAGACTTTCTCACAAAACGAATGTGTGTGTACAAATTAAAGAAGACACTTCGATACAGCTGTTTCAAGCTTATTAGCTATCATCAGTCGAAGATAGTCTTCTCCAATTTGCACACACCATCCAGGGCTTTATATAAAACCCAAATATACATTAATACCAAAAGGTAATAATGCTGACATCTGTGAGAACACTCGCACAAAGCGACAAAGAAATGGTTCTCACAGTGTCAATCCTGACACTGTGAGAACCATTTCTTTGTCGCTTTGTGCGAGTGTTCTCACAGATGTCAGCATTATTACCTTTTGGTATACTAGTAATCTAATAACTGAATTCAAATGACAATAATTATTATTGTATGAACACCACTGAAACAGTAAAACTATACTTTTTATTACGTATCATAGCAAGGTTGTTCCACATTTTGTAGCGCGAGTTGTTTTTGGCTGTTCCGCCACTGGGTATGAGCTGACTCACTTTTGTTAGAACTAGTGGGACTGAGTTGTGCACGCCTTCCGGATGTATCTAAAATATACTTCACCTTTTACCGTTGCCCTGCAGGTGTTTCTATTCGTCAGGGTACTATACGCTCAGCATCTCATTTTGTACAATTTGTAGCTTAAGCCTTGAAACTATTAATGGAAAAACTTGCAACTAGTAGGTGGGGATTTCATTATAAAGTTTATTACAAAATTCTATGCTATACAATATACTTACATTAGCTCCATTTATGTAAAGTAACCACTAAATAGTATATGTGTGTAACGTTTTCGCAACCTGCAGGCCTTTTATTTTTTTGTGAAGGAAGCGGTCTTTATTGATTTAACGTAAGTTTTTATTTATATAAAGTTAATTGGTTAATAGTGTTGTAATTTTCTTGTTATGTACAGTCAATATAATGTTTGCATTTTTATAAATCTAGTTACCGATGTTTTTTAATTTTTGCATATTGTAAATGTGGTTTATCCTAAAAACGGATTAGTGGTTAGTAACCACTAACCACTTCAGTAGCTTAGCAAAGCAACTGAACATGTTTCAAAAACAGATTATTCTCATCAATGCATTGGCGATACGTAATTTATTTTTGCTTTTCGTATTTGACAGACTTTCAATTCAATTCAATTGGTACCGATTTTTAACATTTTTGTACGTAAGAATTACCACATTTGCGTGCTGGTGCTTCAAATATGTCACTATTAACGTGCAAAGACTTATTTCATTCACTTATAATACAATATAGGATGTACTAACTATTTTTTCAGTTGTTTATTAGTTTATCTATTATTTAAAAATGGAATCATATACTTATACAAGTAGCCATCATTCTGATGTAGAGTAGTAGCAAAATGTGAAAAGCCTATTGACGTCATAAAAGATGCGTGTTGTTCTCGCGCTAACACCGCAGTAGTGGCGTAACAAATAATGTTTTTAATTACTATTTACTATGCGACAGACGAAGGTTAATGTAAGAGGAACACTCTAGAATAACTTGACAAGTAAAACATCTCCCTATTAGTAGAGTCAATTTTTGCAAAAAACATGCTTAAGTTCTTATTTTTCACTATCTAAAGATAGAGACTTAATAAAAATCAATATCATCTTTAAAATCAATAGAAACGACGTAAATCGCATTTCCAATCTCAAAGATCGCCATTTTGGTTCCACCATTTTGTATTTCTTAATTTTCTCATTGAATTCATATTTCAGCAACCCCAAAAACCCCCCCAACATGGATTTCGCTCAAGTTGATGAAAAATTTGCCGAGTTATTAAATTGGGAGTGTAAAATGGGGGTTTCAACCCCCCGAGGGGGCGTGCCCCCATTTTGAACATATAACATTTATATTGGTCCAGTATTGAAGGCATTACAAAAGATTTCAAGTCGCTATCTTTAGATAGTAAAAAATAAGAACTTAATGCAGAAATTGACTCTACTACTAGGGCAGAGCGAAGGGGTTACATAATAAGGTAACCAAAATAGCGTAGTCCTTTGCAAAATCACATTATAAACACTTTTTGACTCTTTGTGTTTTTCTCTAAAATCAATAGAAACGGCTTAAATCGCATTCTCAATCTCAAATGCCGTTATTTTTGGACCGCCATTTTGGGTCCGCCATTTTGAATTTTTTAATTTTCTCATTGGATTCATAATCAGCGACTCCAAGAACCCCCCCAACATAAATTTCACTCAATTTGGTTGCGTTATTAAATTAGGGGTACAAAATGGGGGTTTACAACCCCCCGATTTTGAACATATAACATTTTATATTGGTCCAGTACTAAAGGCATTACAAAAGAGTTCAAGTCTCTATCTTTAGATAGTAAAAAATAAGAACTTAATGCAAAAATTGACTCTACTATATTAAAAGAATAAACTAGTCGCAGGTGGTGTCAACAGGCTCTTCTCATTTTGCGATTACTTTAGCAATCCCAGGCACTATTCAGCGAGGGAACGTGCAGTTTGTTGCGTCATATTATCATAATTAGACACCAAGTTTGATTAAACTGCATTATTTGATTATTATTGTAGAATAAGCTAGATAATACTGTCAAATTCTATAAGAAAATAAAGAATACTTTCTTCCATGTTACTTAAAATAAGTTTAAGTTTGTTACGGAGTATTACATTCTTAATTATTTTATACTTTAAGGTCTTTAAGATTATAAAGTTCTTATCTAATTAAATATAGATGAGTGATAAACATTAGTACAAAAAGTAGTTTACATAAAAACACATCGCAATGTTATTTATTCTAGACCGCCTTGATCTTTTCTTTTGACAAACCAGTTTTGTTATGTTATAAAGTATTACTTAAATGATTTTTTTCAATAAAACTTGTGTTAAAAAAATGTTCAAAAACCAAACAAGAATTGTTACACAAACTGCGCACTTAAACCTGTTTCTAATGTTATTGGTTTATTCTTATAAAAAGTTGCATAACTGACTAATTGTATATTTTATCAGTCCTCTATATTTTAAAGAGCAACAAATAATAATAATAATAGTTATTGTCCAAAGTAGAAATATTTACAGGGCAAATCGTACACAAGTAGGGTTGCCAACTGACCTTTTTTCGGAAGGACAGTCCTTCTTTCTAAGACTATGTTCTTCGTCCTTTCTTGTTATAGGAAAGGACGGGTTTTGTCCTTATTTAAAACAATCAACAAAAATGATCCAATATTTCAATTAAATTTGACATTTTATGAGCTGTATTAAGTCAGGTAACTTAGTGCATTATTGTTGTTAAAAGCCATTAAAATGATTGAAGCTACAGATTATAATTTACCGGACGATGAAGAAAATATGGTTAAAAGCTCAGAAAAAAACCAGTTGAGAATGCGCAGAGCTAGCATTGCCATGACGAACAAAAACAACTGTATACTTAATAAACTAATTTATGTCCGATTGCATTATAAAGTACAGTTTATTATATTGTTTTGCGGCAGTGAACTGGTTTATTATTGTACTCGTAAAATAAAATGATAATAGTAAAATAAAGTATGACAACTGTATATTACATATCAAATTTTCTTCTGTCAAGAATATATGTCAAATTTATAAACTGATTTTTTTTGATAATTAGCCAATTTTAGGCATCGAACATAAAGCTTTGTATGCAACTCTTACATAATCGGACCTTATAGACTTGCCCTTTTTATAGACCTTGCTCGCTTCCCTCGCTCGGCCATAAACTGGGCTTGTATATAAAGTCCTACATTATGTACTTGTTACACTGTAAAAAATGAGGTAAAATTACCTTGGGAAAGAGGTAACTTTTCGCTATTATTTGCGGTATTTTTACCCTAAAATTAATTTTACCTATATTAATAGTAGTTTTACTATTTGTGGTAAAATGCCCTGTAATTATGTAAAATTATACAAATATAAGTAATTCTACTACATTGAACTGGTTAAAATCACTATCCATAATATAAATTTACATAACTCAGACAATTTTTTCCTTACAAATGTATAATTGCTCAATAACTTAATTCATTTTTAGTGTAATATTAAAGATAAGATGAACTTGAACAAGAATAGTGTAATTTTACCCTTAATATGTTTTTAACCGTTGAGATGCTATTTCGCTGATCGCACTTGTTTGTGACCTTCGTTTCGTGAAAGAATTCAGGAATCCATTATGAACAGTCCAAATAGGCTTTTTGGGGAATGGTCGGAATGGTGTGTACCATTCTTTTATGATTTCGGCGAGGCGTACTCTATCGATACCGAACGAAGTGTTCATTGCTCATTTAATATTTTGTTTTTCGTTGTAGTGTAGTGCGGATTTATTAAAGGCAAATATTTACACGTATGACCGAAGATGGGAAGAATTTTATTTTATAGTAGAAGTTAAAAAATAATAATCGGTAAGTACCTATATGTTAAAATTACAAATTTAAACCAATAAAATAAAAATATTTAATTTAATGTTTTTCTAGGATGAATCAAAAATTGAAGAATTCGAAATAAACTAGCATAACTGTAATTGAGAAAGGTACTCGTGTATAATTGTTTATATAATTTATAATTTTTTAATTTTCTAGGTGGAATCGAAACTTTATCTGAATGTCTTTGAGAGACCAAATATTTCCGAAAGCCCCTGAAGAGAAGTTCTGTTAATGTCTTATATTTTATATAAGTACATACGTTCAATAAAAATTACTTTGATTTTATTTTGTTTCATACAATTCCTTTACCTATGTAAGTAATATTCAGAGGAACGATTGAATTTGCAAGTACTTTCGCAAGTCATCGTTACATTCAGAAAGTATTTTCACATTTGTATTTTAACCCTGAAAAGTACTATTGCCATGAAATATTAACCTTGTCATGTAACTTTACACAGGTGTTTTAATGTTAAAATGTAAAATTACATTGAGATTGTAATTTTAATCTGTAAATTTACTTAAAAAGGAAACATTACAATGCAAACTTAACCTAATGTTGAAATTTTTCACTTCCTATGAAAATTACACTTTGAAGTAAATTTACCCCAAAAAATGGAGGTAACATAGTTGCCTCCATTTTTTAGGGTATAATTCACCGGTAATTTTTTAGAGTGTACATAAATAGCTATTATTTTTGAAAACTAATGTTGACCTAACACATTAGTTGTCATAAAAACTAAAATTCTAAGTCCTAAGCCTTTTCGTTAAAAAAAAAGTTGCTAAAAATGTTTATTTTTTCGTAAATTTAAAAAATTTTTCATTTTTCAAAAATTTACCGAAATCTTCGGTGGTCATTTTGACCACTTTACCGAAGAGATACAAAAGAATGTTTCTTAGAATTTGATGTACTATAAGATTCCAAAAAGAAAAATTTAACAAAGTCAATATGGAAAAAGGCGACAGACAGACTTCACGAATACAGAGACGAACTTTTTGTTCGTCGAAAAACGAAAACGTATATGTGTATATGTAGTAAACCGGCAAATGTCGTTAATGACCAGCCATTCTTGAAAATTGCCTAGGATCTACGGTTTATTAATTATTAACTGAGCGGCGTTAACGATTATTAATGGTCTAGCGCCGCAGTTCAAGTTTTGATTTTACAGTCCTGAACCATCTGCTGTAGAGGCAGCGGTAATGGAAACCTCTCAAACTAGTCCCCCACCACACATTATTTTGGAGACGGATAGATTCAGAGAAACTGAGATTTTTCAGACAGTGATATCAGAAATAGCATGCGTAAATGATTTAATATTAATTGTTGATTTATTAATATTAAACAATTAATAAGTAAACGTACTTAATTAGTAAATGTAAAACATCATCAAAAAGTAATCAATAATAAAAAAGAAACAAACAAAAAAGGATGATAAATGACATTTATTAAAGAAGTAAAAAGACATGAACAGACAGTATGGCCGACTGGAAAGCGCGCTGAACTTAACAATTACAAACTCGAGTTCTATTCTCAGTTCCGGTAATTTTTTTTAATAAAAACTTTTTCGTAAAAACTTTTTGATGGTTATAATACGAAATAAAATAAAATACTAATATGTATGCATAATGATCTAATTTTATTTTTATAGTTCAAACGACTATAAAATTAAAGGATAATTTTATGTAATTATTCTTTTTTATAAATTTTATAATTATAAAAAAAATGTTTATTTATGAAATATATTAAATATTTTATTAAAAAAAAGATTACCCAAATCTGGAACATACCCGGGGTTTTGTAGTCGTAAATCGAAGCGCATTCTAGTCAATCATGCTGGCTATTCCTGTCTTTTTCTTATTTAACGAATGTATCTAATTTATCATCCTTTTTCGTTCGGTTTTTTAATAAATTGCTTATTTTATATATAAACATTTTTTTGCATATAATAATTATAAAAAAAAATTATATAAAATTATCCCTTAATTTTATAGTGGTTGTTGAAACTATGTATATTTAAGTTAAATAAAAATAAAATTAAATGATTATGCATACCATATTAGTATTTAATTGTAAGTTATTTCTTTTGATACGAACTTTATAATTATAAAAAAATTGTTTTGAAATATATTAAATATTCTATTTAAAAAGAAATACCCAAACCGGGAATAGAAGGGGGGTTTTGAAATCGTAAATCCAGTGCTCCTTCCAGCCGCTCATGCTGCTCATACTAACAAAACTCGTTGTAGCGCGATTCTATAAAAACAATAATTCGGAAAAACTTTGGTTTCTATATAACTATCCCTTGAATTTATACTCGAGGCACACTCGTGAATACTATGTGGAGAGAACCGTTTAACGAGCATTCAAGAGAGCCCTTTTAACGACATTGGCCGGCTTACTACATTAACGTTTCGTTTTGATTTAAATAGCATTGGAAAACTTTTATTATTGTAAATGAATACAATAAATTACGTTTCTGGAAATTCTTGAGTGTTCTTACTTCCAACTTTTAAAAGTTGGCAATGTCCTATGGCCAATATGTCCAATGGCCTATACACAAGTTCGATGTAGTTACAGAGCATAATAATAGTTTGGGCAAGGAACGACATTAACTGTGAGCCTATAGGCGGAAGACTGTCATAATCCAGCCCTGCCTACGCAACTGTCACAACGTTTCTTTACTGTGAGTTTCCTATAAATGCTACTCATGACTGACTATTTGCTCTTAATTGAACGAACACGCCATCAACGGTGTTTTGTGTTGTGTAAGACGGTTCTAAGAGGGAGCGAGCGGGTGCCTGTGTCACGGGCGTCAGCTACTGAGGGCGCGAATATTGACAAAACTCACCCGTCAAAATTCAACAATTAATGACAGGGGCGCCAGATAAAGACAACTGCTTCTTTCTTAGGAATTTCTCTAGATCTAGCCCACCAAAATCTCACGATGACTTTTCATTGTTATCTTAACTTTGCAGTTGCAAACTAACACTAGAAATTGACTATTATGGCATGCACTTGCATAACTTGTGACCGTTTAGAACATACTTAATAGAAGTAAATAAACTGTGATGCAGACTAATTGCATTCCCAAGCAGCATTTTTAGTCATCTATAAGTACCAGCAACTACCGGTGAAACTATTAAGTTTTTGCCACTAGTCCACCACTTTGAAGTTGAAACAACTTTAAAGTAATTATAGTAAGTGACAATACCGTTCCACATACTTTAAAAGCTACTTAGAAGTAATGGAATTGCATAGTTCCAATAAATAGTAGAAACAACTACATAATTACTAAAATATTCCAAACCGAAATAATTAAATCTATAAAGTCATAAATTAATTGTAGTTACTAACAACTACTCAATCCAAGTTCCGATCTCAGTTACTGCTACTTAGATGCTGCTTGGGATTGTTTCTCAAATTTAACTTTGTAGTATATAATAGGATACAAATGTCTCATGTGATGTACATTTTGTCGTAAGCTACACCCAGATAGTTTTGCATATATTTTATTTCCCACTAAGAAATTAACAAACAAATGGAAAAAAATATTAGTTTGTTATATAAAACACAAACAAGACTAATTTCACGAACTTTCGACCATACTTTGACAAAGGCCGTTAAATTAGTTAATAGTGCATGAAAGATGCACCACACTGACAAACTGCTCGGAACTCTTTTTTTCATGATCTATTTCTACTCTCATCTCTACTTTCATGGTCGACCTGAAATTTTACAGTTAGTTTTTCTTTGGTGAGCAAGTCTGAAACAATCAATGGATAAATTAATATGTTGGATACGATTACTTTTTAAATGCATGCGGATAACATAAAAAATGCGACCTCGATCTTTACCAAGCGCTTAGTTGTCTATTGAATAGATATAAACGTTACCACATGTCTTCAAAAGTCCTAAACATTTGTTATACGTTTTACCACGTTTTTGTTTGTTTTAATTCTAAAACGCCGATGCTTTACAAAAAACAAAGCTAATAAAACCTTTAACATACAGTAATATTTTATTTTTAGGTAAAATGGTTACTCGTAAATGGTTAACAGAACCAGATGATTACGTATGTTTGCTTTCTGAAGAAACTCAGAGGATAGCGAAAATCGAATTACGTGAAGATCAACATGTAAGAAATCAAGCGCTCGCTTCTATGCGCCACTGGATTATGAAAAATCCTCGTTTTATCAACTGCCGTTTAGGTTGACTCAAATTTTGCGTTAATTACAGCAAAATAGTGATTTAATTTTGTTTACAGATGCTAGCTTTCTACTTCGTTTTTTACGTTCCAGGAAATTTTCTGTACTGCAAGCCCAAGAATCGTTAGAACGACTACTCTTATTTCGACAGATATACAAACCTGCATCAGGCAAGCTAGATATGAGTAAACCGCCAATGGAAGAATTAATTGATAAAGCAGTTTTATTTCCAGTTGCAAGGCGTGATAAACTTGGAAGAAAGATAGTTTTTTTAAACCTAAGTAAAAACTTATTTTCATTTTCAATTAAATATATGATTATTGATTATATATACACGCTATTAAATTGAATAGCACTATGTGCAATTTCCCCAGTGGCGGATTTAGGCACAAGCGTTTGAAGCGGCCGCTTCAGGCCCCACAAGTAAGGGGGCCCCGCAGAGGCCTCCTGCCAAGGACCGTACTGGACACGCGGCAAATAAAAATTACTGGCGTGGGAATTCACTTTCTCGCAAAAAGCGAAACAAGAAACAGATCATATCGTGTACAGGCTCATAAAAAAGTGTACGGTTGACGCATTAGAGTTTCGTACGAAAAGGCAAGCGGCACTCAGAGCGATAGGTAAAATATTGTAACGGAGTATACTGTTCCACAGCAGACCTGCGAGGAATGTATCCTCTGTCGGTCCGAATGCTGGTCTTCTCGCACAATCAGCGCGGTCATCCGACTACTATGATGACCAATTTCTTGAATTAATGGTTTCTGATAAGACATTCGGTGAACAGTGGCGGATTTACGCACAAGCGGTGGAAGCGGTCGCTCCAGGCCTCACAAGTCAGGGGGCTTCGCAGAGGAGCTTTGCCCAAGATCGCAGTGGACATGCGACAAATAAAAGTATTGGCATGGGAACTCACTTTGTCGAGAATAGTGAAACATGTGAGAACAACAGTTCATATCGTGTACAGGCTGGTAAAAAAAGTGTACGGTCGACGCAATAGAGTTTCGTGCGAAAAGGCAAGCATTCAGAGTGATAGGTAAAATTTTGTAACGGAATATACAGTTTCGCAGCAGGTCTGCAAGGAATATATCATCTCTGTCGCTCTGAATGGCTTGCCTTCAATGCCTTCTAGCAAACTATGCGCGGTCGTCCGACTTACATTCGGGGAAGGCGAACTGCACCATGCTTTCGAATGGGTAAAATTTCTTAATATCAATTGTCAACATTTCCCAATGTTGAAACAATTAAAAAAAAAATCTTAACATTACTGATATGTAATGCAACTGTAGAACGATCTATCTCCGTTCTTAAACGTGTAAAAAATTAAGAAATAATCTTGGACAGTGTCATTTAAAAAATTTACCAGTAAATAAAAATTTATCATTGAAAATGACATTTTGAATTTTTTGACTGTTTTGAAAATATTATTGATAAACTTGATGCTTTTAAAAGCAGAGAAGTTCCATTATAAATGAACTGATTATGGAATAAAATGTTTTTCTGAAATAAAGTAGAACTTTTACAGACTCATTTGTCACAATGACATATGTCAAAACTGACTTTTACGGACTCATCTGTCATTTTTATTTGCATTGCTTCACATGTATTTGACATATGTCTTACACAGCCATGTTGACTTAGTGGCCTCATCTACTGTTATTAAAAGCGCTTTTGTATTTTAAATTCTTAATTTCACAATTTCAGAAAAAACGTAATGTACAGTTGCGATCATTCGCTAAGGAACGATAGAAAAATATTGATTTTTGGTTTTTCAGTTTTTTGTACAATGTACGCTGTAACTCGGCCTGATTTATGAACTGGGTAATTATAATGTTAAAAAATGAAATGTTCTTGAATACCCTATATTAAACTTGCATTTACATTGTACAAAAAACTGAAAAATCGGCGGTTATGATTTTTAGATTCTTCCTTAGCGAATGATCGCAACTGTACACCTCAGCACTAAAGTAGATTTTTTATCACTCGTTATGGTTGTTCAACAATCTCCATATTCGTGATAAAAAAGTTTAACTTTGTTCGGTATACAAATAACTAATTTATCTACGATCACTATAGAAAATTACACATTTCACACAGTCTAGTAACCATGAAAATGACTCATTGTTCATAATCTTTAAACTGTACGGAAATGACCGTGGGAAATGATTTCGCATTTTCAGTGGTTCTATTAAAATGCCATAGATGTCAGCACATGCAATATTTCTAATTATTTGAAATATACAAAGTTATAACTTTTATATAAAGATTAATTTATTTTTAAAAGTTAAAAATTGTTAATGAACGACTATTATACTCACAATTTGATAGCGATATGTGTATAAATCACAGGCGGCATCCTAAGACAGCTGTTTCGAGCTTTTGGTTATCCTCAGTTAGGGTAGCTCGTCTGTGATTTATACAAATATCACTATAAAATTGTGAGTATAATAGTCGTTCATCAACAAAACTCGCTTTATTAAAACACGTTTGTGTTCATTTTGTATTTGATTTATCTTAATTTATTTAATTAATGTTTTACTTATATTTTGAATGCAAATCCATATAGAAAAAATTATCACCCCAGCTCAATATCGAACCCTGGGCCTTCCACATCTCTACCTCTGAGCTACTGTGTCGACTACCAGCATATAAAATTATTATTACCATATAAAGCTATTACAAAAATGTTATTGAATTAACGTAAAATTGATTTAACGATATATTCTTCTGATAGCTTTAATCCATACATTTAGAATAACCGGTCTATTACATGGAAATCTAAAAATGTTTTGGGAATTTATTATTTCAAATTACATTCAAATGAAGTATTAGGTATTCAATGTATTTGTAGAATTGAGGTTATGATTTACTTACATTGTGTCTATAACATTTAAAAAATTGAAGACACCAACAAAACTACTATTATTAATTTAAATAATTGTTCAAATTTCAGTATTAATTTTAAATAATAAATGATTATTACATTGCTGAGTTTACGCATTTCTTAATTTTTACATCTAACCCATGTTTTCCACAAACTGTGGGCATTGTATACTGTTGACAATCCAGCATCTCAACCTCAAATCATGTTCTAGGTTAAATATATGGTCGTAGATAAAGTATAGTATGTAACACGTACAAAAACGCCAATTTTACACTCGTATGACTACTGCACGAGACGAAGTCGGATTATTTAAAAAATGTCCTCCTTGGGGAGGAAATTTCTTCCATCCCCCCACCGTGAATTCGCGCCTGATATTAATAATTATATGTACTTAATTTTTGATTAAAAAAATAAAAGGTATATAAATTGTAGTAATTGATTTATAGTATGGGGCCCCAAGAATTTGTAACGCTTCAGGCCCCTTAAGTATTAAATCCGCCACTGAATTTCCCTATGTTGCATTTGAAAATAATCGTGTCAAAGCATTATGTACACATAGGCAACCGATTATACAGCACGCTCTTTTATACCTTTATATATATTGCATGGTAAATAAATAGCATTGTATGAGTTTTTTTTAGGTCTGTTTGACATAACTCGATATACAAAAGATGACCTCATACATCTTTTTATCATGTCTTATTTCGTTGGGTTGGAAGATGAAGAAAGTCAAGTTCGGGGCTTTGTTTACGTATTCGACTTTCAAGGGGTAGGAATAGAATTTACAACTATTTTTCCACCGAAGGAAATAGTGCACCTTATAAAATTCGCCCTGGTAAGTAAAATGATGAAACAGGACAGAGACTTACAATAGTTGCTTATTACCACTCACTATCCATTCTTTTTCTAAAGAGTTTGAAAGCGTATTGCTCGTAAACGATTTTTCCAAATTAAATATTTTAAAAACGAGCAAATAGTAAATTTATTTGTACATACGAGTATTAACAGTAAAGTATTATATTTCTAGTGCTATCCTTTTGTGTTTACTGGACGATATATAATAAAAGGTGTCCATTTTTAAGAACAATTTCATTAAGAGTAAATTAAATAATTTTTTAAGGCCGGCGGTGGACGAATCGTATCAGTGCATCGCTCATTTGCGATGCATGTTTGATGAGGGGCACATCATTTTAGCTGTTTGTTCTCCGTAGTGTAGGCGTGAAATTAAACAAAATCAGAATGATGCTATACAGGGTGTTTTTCAAATAATGGTTTTTGGCTGAATGGATAACATATGAATAAAGGAAGAAGGCAAAAAATGCATAAATTTCCGCACTATTTTAAAAATAAATTTTCACTAAAAATTGTCGGGCACCCCGGAAATTAAGCAAACTGAAGACGGCCCTGGGGTCTGGAGGAGGTATTATTTCTATGCTGATCATTTAATTTATTTCAAACATAAAGATGTTCACTATTTAAACTGTTTATAGGTAGTAATAAATACATAAATGTGTCAGCAAGTAGACTATATAATGACAGCACCTAAATAAATAGAGTTTTTTTGTTATTATTACAACTACTGCATTTTCGTAGTAAGTTGCAAATCGTTATTCTTACTAATGATAATGAATTTGAATTGTATTTAATCTTGGACATCGTTAGAAATAATAAGTAAATCGGTAGCTTAATAAAATCAATTAACAGTTAAAATTGCTGTAAAACGAAATTAAAATTAAAAACATGACATGCCCTTATCCCGAAATTATCATTTGCATAGCTGTAATTAAACTACTAAAAACGTACAAGATCGTTCATTTTAAAAATAACAATGGTATGGTAATGGTATAATACGATCATTTCTATCGATTAAAACAGCGTAAAATTAATGACGTGACGTAATAATTAATTCATTCAGAAGATACTTAGTTAGATGTAAAAAACACTCCAGGTTTCAGTACATAAATGCATAAATCTTTATTTTATTTTCTTAACAATATATAGTAAGTGACAAACCCAAATTGGTTGCAATATGATTTTTCTGAAAGTCTATTGCATTGAAAAGAACTTTAGTTATATCTTAAATATTAAACAAAATACGTATTAAGAATTCGCAGAAGGGAAAGTACCGCATCCCTTTCAAATCTACCGTGATCTATTTATCGAATTACCAGTTTTTAGAAATTATTGTTATCTGTTTATATTCTGTTATGTGTTTTTTTCCAACATCTGTTTTAATATAAACACAAATGCATAGTTAAGGTTTTTAGATTGGGTCATATTTCTAAAAAGTAGTTAGTCAGTAATAACTTCCGACAACATTATTTACGTTAAACCATGCAGACAGCCATAAATTAGCTTTTTTATGAGACATATAACAACAATTTTTAAAAGGCAGGTACATCTAAAAGGGTATCACATTTTTAAGTTAAATTTGTACAACTTAAGGCAGGTTAGTGTTACAGGTCCGGACTCGAAATTTAATAAAACTCGGAAATTCATTTTATCGAAAACTATTTGTTTGAAGAACCAACTTTATAAGGAAAATTTGCTTTACTATATTCCAACTATCTACCATTCAGCCAAAAACCTTCAATTAAAATACACCCTCTATGAAGTTTTTTAGGGGTTGGAAAGAAACTTTGCGGTCCATATGGTATTAATTTTTAGACAAAAAAACGATTTATTTAAGATTTACAATATAAAAAAGTAGCAAATTATGTTTTCTTGTTTATTAATAGAGATAGCGTCAAGATTCTTTTGCTAAATCAACACTTTTCATATGTAGGCATTATTTTCCTCAAATAAATTTTTCTATTTTTAACAATAAAAGTGCAATAACTAAAAAAACGATTTATTCATACCGCTTGTTACTAAAAATATAAATTTTGTATGTAAAGTTGTCTATTTTCTAGCGTACTGCACCATCAAGACACAAAGCGCTACATCTGGTCAACATACACCCATCATTAATGTATATATGTAATTTCTTAATTTCCTTTCTAAGTGATAAATTAAGACTTAGAGTTAAATTCTATGCCAGTTGGGATGATTATCTAAACGGAGGAAGTATCGAGCCAGATCTGCTTCCTAAAGAATATGGTGGTACAACATCTATTTCAGAAATGGTCGGTAAGTAGATAATTCTTTTGCTAATGCAACTTGAACCCATGCCTGTCCTTGACCTCGGTCGTTAACCACGGGTTTTGGGAATTCATAAAACTGTTTGGCAATGGGCTTGATGAAAAACAGCTTCTGGTAGAGGGCTCGTAGAGGCTAAATAATTGATAGATGGTGTCTCAAAGCTTTATTTGAGTGGTGTAGGAGTCTGAATAGATCATATTGTTGCTATTTACTGAATGTATGACACAACCGAAATGTTCTAAAGTAGAAAAAATGTTGGCTTATATTGTAAGCGCTTTATATGGCTGATTCGATTTTATAATTTCTTAAGTTGTGTTGTGACTGTTAAAACTAAACAAAATGCATATACCGTTCCTTATTTTAGCTTCATGGAAAGAAGAAATAAAACAAAATCATGACAAACTACAGCTATACGACCACATGTCTGTAAATGTAGACCTTTACAGTGCTAGAGAAAGAGTAGCTACAAGTTTTGATCATATTGATGACGTAGACTCACTGTATGGAGTCTCAGGAAACTTTAGAAAGTTGGAGATTGATTGAGATTAATATTCTTAATTGTTACGAGATATAACGTGAGGTTATCTAGAAAATTCTTGTTTAGTGTTAGGTATTGTACAATTTAGTAGTAAATCAAATTTCACAATTTATTTTATAAACATTTTTATTTACTTAGTAGAAATCGACATGAATTGTTATTAATGGTATTGACAAATAAACGTTTTATGTTATTTAAATTGTTTTTTATCATCATGCTATTCCCCAAATAACCCAAAATGTCACGAAGTGACAAAACTGCTATCTAAACTATGGATATTATTTTCAAAAGGCGACATTTTTAGTTACATTTCGCCAAAACATAGCAATTATTTTAGGACAAACTTTAAACTGAAATGTAGCAATTACTATGGGACAGAGGTAGTATAAATTTTTATTATCGCAAAACTACTTAGATATAATTATAGAAAATAAAATTTTGAATTTAATGATGTACAACACTTATGTCAAAAAATAGAATAATGCGTTTCTACACAATATTACCTTAATACTAAACACTTTAATCTCGTACAATCAGTTTTTTACACATTCTTTTCTCCACAACTCTAAACATTAACTCATTACTAATATTATCTGAATGTTTTTAGATACTAAAAACTATGACAAGCCAAATTATATAATTCAAATGCACGTTAGAAAAATCCTGTGGATAAAATGTTCCTCTACTTATTTCCACTAAAACAATTTAGTAAACAACAGCTTTAAAAATTTGAAATTCACTAAGACTGCAAATTAAACATATCTCGTTAACATGAATTTTATGTTTCAGCAATATTTCAACAAGGTAAACTGCTTTATGATCCCCAAATCTTTAAGATATGAGACAGATTATCTATTTTCTATGAATAACAGGAGATCCACATATCCGTTATCTGCTTAAAGGGTTTTTGTGTGCATGCTAGTCTTAATTAACTAAATTTATTTTCATAAATAAAAGTTTTTCAAAATTTAATTTTTAAAAGTAAGGTTAGATCGGGTAATTGTAAAATTTCATAAAATCTGGCTATTAAATAGTATCGTGAAAGTAATATAGTACGATCCAACATCATGACAATATGTATGTTTACTGTTGCTGATATAAGATGTGAAGCACAATGAAGCATTAATAGTCTACGAGCTAACGAACACGAACGTTTCACAGCTCCGTAATGGATAAAATCTCTTTTTTTATCTGTATTCAGAGTATATGAGTAGGAAAACCCTTGTCTGGCAGGGCATCCCCTCTGATTTATGGACGAAGAGATCAAACAATGTGGTAAAAAATGGCACACTTGAAACACATGTAAGGGTTTTTAATTTTTATATGAATCAAAATACTGAGAAAAAACTATAGCAAACTTGTCAGACAAGTATTCCTCTGATTAATTAGTGCCAGATCAACACTAATTAATTATTAAAAGATTTTAAGTATAAAAGCATTGTGCACACATAGACAACCAGTTATACATAAAATAGGGAAGTTTATTAATTTTTTAGGCATATAATCAGTGGAATCTTGATCTGTCATTCAGCGATCCTTGCATAATGCCATTTGGAATGACATGATACAAGAATCAAACTAATACCTACTTAGTAAAAAAGACAGACATTACACTTAAAATCTTTTTTGCCCGATAGGGCATTTTCGATCATTTACAAGCTCTGCTTTCAGGGCGGTAAGTTCAACGTACCGCCCATGGCTAGTTAATAAACTACCTAATATTGTTTTTGTTTATTCAACTCCATAGCAACCAGCTGCATTAACCGATTTGATAAAACTCACATTTTCAGTGTGATTTTTTTAATGTGTCCTCCATATGTTTAGAATTAACTCATAGATCTGATCGGGCAAAAAATAGTATAACCATTACAGGCGTTAGGTACCAACCACCAGTCTCGGCTAATATGGAGTCCACATTATTAGCCTCGACTGGTAAAGCGTACCTACCGCCCTTAATACTTTAATTACTATTATGTACCAAGGACGTTAGGATGATGCTAATGCCAGGAGGGCTATTCCAAACCGAGGGTCTGAAGAGCCCGAGGGATGGAAGTCACCCATGGGCATTATCATTTAGTAAGGTTCGTGTTGCATACAAAATTTTATTTTTCACGAGAATATATCGTATAAGTGGAAAATTAGTTTTAATTTATAATTGTTGGCGTTTCCAAGGACATTATATATTTATTGACGCGTTAATGAGATTAGATTAATGACGAGTTATATATTTATAAAGCTAGTGATTTTTATGTTTGTCGGATGGTAACAACTTTTACTAAATTTACAAAAGTCAAGCAGAGATATGACAATTTAAATTCAAATGCTTTGTCTGTAAAGAATAAGATAACTTTATTTAACCTAAAATTACGTTTAAGGTAATGCCGGCTCCAAATGCAAAGTAAACAATGAGCGGGCGTTATAGACTATAACGCCCGCTTATAATGCCCTGTTGGTTATGGAGTTGTTTATATAGTTGTATTACAGGTATAATCACCAAATACTATGCAAGTGAAACATAACATCTATTAGTAACTTTTTTGTAAGGTTGGTGTTAGGTAACAAAAATTAAAATTAATTGACAAATAGGTAGTTTGTTATAACTGAAAATTTGATTTATTTACTGAAGAATAATACAAAACTGTTTTTATTACAGCCAATTTCTCCATACAAATAGCTATTTATGTAACAAGTACATAATGTAGGACATTATAGACAAGTCCAGTTTATGGCCGAGCGAGCGAAGCGAGCAAGGCATAGGCCTTGCATAGCCCTTTTTATAGAAAAGGGCGAGTCTATAAGGTCCGATTATGTAAGAGTTGCATACATTTATGTTCGATTCCTAAAATTGGCTAATTATCAAAATTTGAAATGTAATATACAGTTGTCATACTTTATTTTACTACTACCACTTTATTTTACGAGTACAATAATAAGCCAGTTCACTGCCGCAAAACAATACAATAAACAGTACTTTATAACGCAATCGGGCATAAAAGTATTTTTATAGCCCCTCTATTTCAGATAGTAGCGACATCGTGGAGCAAACCTGACACAAACATTAATAAAAAAAATTACTACATGCATAGTAGTTGCTGAAATTCAATGAAAAGTTGTTCAAAAATTACAATTACGGATGTATATATCATATTAATATCGTCGTTTTTACAGAACATGAATGTTCATTATCAAATTAATGTTAAATTGTGAATATCTTTGTGCATGATTATTATTAAACCTAAGATTTATTGTAAGACGGAATGTCAAATCTGGTAATATTCAATGTCGCCAACATCGTGTTGATCCACCGGCGGCGAGGTTAATCGTTGTCGCTACTATTTGAAAATAAAGAGGCTATAAGTATTTTAAAATAATTTGTTGGCATAATTTGACAGACTTGATAGCATAAATATTAACATAATACCGCTTGATTGCCGAGGTAGTAAGATCGATATTCTTATTAATCGTGTTTAAAATGTTTATCTTTAGGTACTAAACGTACAAGTATAATTTTTGACTTCAACTTTCAAACACAATTTAAGTTAGAGGGAAAAGCATACAGTATTAAATGTTCAATTATATTTACAAATTCTTTCCTACAGCAGCAACCTTACAAAAAAGTTACTACTTTGTAAAGCTTCGCGCAAGTATGCGATGCTATCTTTCCTTTTCAGAAGTATTGCTATTCGCTATTTTCCGTTTACCCATCTTAAACTCTTTTTCTGGGACAGCCATTGAGCGTATTATTTAATTCAGAAGATCGTGGTTAACATATCTACATTCTAAATATAAGAGGTTCTAAATATAAGAGAAATACTTAAGCAATAAATGATTTTAATAATGACCCGTATTATAAACGACCAATAAATCATTAGATATAGAACTATTTTAGGACTAAATTTACCTGCCTAGTAAACTAATGGGTAAATTGTGTATTATAAAGTAAACCTACCAGTTAAATAACTATTTGAGAAATAAAGCATTTAATTAGTAAAATTACCAACTGAAAGTATTCAATTTCATTGTGTAATAGATGGCGCCCCCAATTTTTAAAATGGAGCTATTAGTCCAGTCAAATTAGAATAAATAGCGGAAAGTTGAGGTAAGTTCTTGGATTTTTGCATAGGACTTCCTTGTGGATTGTCACATAATCCCCTATAAGTCAATACCTGTAGGTGATGAGCTCGAAGTGATAATGAGGGCAAACCACGCCCCCTGACGGTTTTTGTCGTTTCTCTCGGAAACTATCAAGTTTATCAAAATGAAGCAGGTCAGGGAAAATAAAGCTTATTCAATTCCCTACCAAGACTGTTCGAATGCTTCTTCGTACCTCGCCTTCTTTTTGTGTTATCGAAGAAAGAAGATATGTCATACATGGATCAGCAATTTGCATCAGTAACTTTCGGACATAACTTTTTGTGGTTTCATATTCGCCATGAAGTAGCTAAGAAAAATTTGTTGAGAGCCGGACGCGATCGTGGTTCAGTCACCCAGGCGATATTATCGATATTTTTGGTGCCAGTCGGTTGAAAATCTTGTATTGGCAAGTTAATTCTTACGAAAGTACCATCACTACTCAACTTTTTTAAATTAGTTTCTTTTTCTTTTGGTCGTAATAGATATTGTTTGGATCTTCTTTCTTGGGTTAGACCAAATTAATTAAACTCAAATATCTAGAGCATTAAAATCTTTATTCGATTACGTTTCGCAAATTTGTCCATTTGCTTTATCAAATCACATTGTTATTATTAAGATTAAATCTACAAATTTTTACAACATTAAAACAAGTCAGTTTTAAAAATTATTAAGTACACTACAATTTTACTTTTACTTCGAGAATGAAAATGCCCATCCAAACAATATCAATTTTTTTATCCAACCCAATACCTACAGGGTGTTTCACCTTTTTTTGAAATCCTAGTTTCCGTTATTTATCAGTTATCGTTATTCCGTCAGTATGCGTTGACCTTAACTTGGAAGTTATTGTAAGTAATGGGAAACTCAAAATAATTGAGGTAATTTAACCTAACCTAACCTAACCGACTGTCGAGCTTTTCAAGCTTTTCGCTGGACCCATTAGAACTTCGGAACCGACAGAATCGGATGAAAATGAGAGGAATGTGGAAGAAGAAGAAGCCGAAGAAAATTGCTTTAATTGACTGTCCGCTCAAAAATTTTATTCAATAAATACTATTTGAGGTCTAATTGTTAATATTTAGTTGAAAAAAAATTGGTTTTGCTAGGTACCGGTATACTAAGAATAACCCGACATTATAAAATAATTTCCAAATCCAATACTTAAGCAATAAATAATTTTAAGTCAAAGAATTTGAAAAACTGTTTAAATAGCAACTCATTTTGTACAAGGTAGTACAAAGGTAGCTCAAGTCTTCAATCTG
The DNA here is from genome assembly GCA_929113105.1 of Agrypnus murinus. NCBI lineage: Eukaryota > Metazoa > Arthropoda > Insecta > Coleoptera > Elateridae > Agrypnus > Agrypnus murinus. The sequence continues at coordinate 94,288,540 of OV816031.1, read as the reverse complement.
TTAATCAAGCAACTTGCAAATAAGAGGTGGGGATCTCATTATAGAGCATATTACAAAATTTTATACTATTATACAATATACATTAGACCCTTCACGTAAATTAACCGCTAGTGTAAAGTTTTCGCAAACTGTAGGCCTTTTATTTTTGTGTAGGAAGCGTTCTTGATTGATTTAACGTAAGTTTTTATTTTATATATATTTGTCTTTTAATTAAGAAAATCTAAATAAATCTAAAAGAAAATTATGAAAAAATGTTCGTTATACAATTTTACGTCAGTTCCTGGACTTTGAGATAAATATTTTATTAACTAAAAAAAGTCGAGCAACTGGTTTACGTATTTATGATTCTATAAGTTCTATACTAGTAAGTTCTGAATGACTGATTAATTATAGTAGTATGTTAGACAGATCATTGACCATCATTATACTAAATTCGTAGTTCAGTAAGACTATAGTTACGCATCACATAAAACCGTGCGGAAATAAAGTTTTACCTCATAGTTTAGAAATATTTTACTTAGAATCGGCTGATCTACACATATGTGCAAAACCGCATGACAATCGTCTACAAAAGTAAAATGAACTAAAACAGACACTTCAAGTAAAAAGATAAATACATAGACAAAACTATTAAACGAAAAACAAATTACGCTAAAAATATTTAATGTATGTAGTTTTAATCTTTGAGTTGCCATTTGTGAATTTCCCATTGTCTATTGGATACGAAATTGAATTTAGTATTTAAATCTTCTTGGACAAATAAAATACGCCAAGCAGTTGATAAGAGACGAGAAGGTACGAATAGCATATAGAAAGAAGTATAGAAGACTGTTGCCGATCATAGGGACTTGTCGCGAAAATACCTACTTTTATGACGTGGCATCCGTAGTATATTAAATGTGTTGGCTATTTAAGAGGAGGGCGTTGCTCCTCTGTACCTGAATGTATTGCAAAGATTGTGTTTTCGGCTCTTAAAATCCTAGACGTTGTTTAAGATTAATACATTGTAGAAGCTGTTAGAGATTATACATTTTTGTATAATCTAAGGGTAAAAATTCGGTTTACCGAGCACGCCCATTTTGAAAAGCAGGCGGGTCCATAGAAACGGGACGTAGCGTAGATTTGAATGAAAAAGGTTGCAGCATCCGGAAGTGTAAGTAGACGTAAAAAGTTACATCTCGTTCAATTTCTCAGTACAACTCTATGGGAAAGTAATTTTCCAGCTAGAGTACGCAAACCTTACCTGACCTAACTTAATCCGCAAGAGAGCACTGACCTAACCTAACCTAACTCAATGTCCATCTTGGTTGTAGTATTGAGTATTGCAGGTCTTGCTAGACCCGCAACAAGCCCTGCAGCTGTGCCCAATTGACACCCTCTTCATGAGTTCTAAGTAGAGAATTCAAGTTTCAAAGCCGGACAAAAGACTCGGCCATTTTAATCTAAAGGCACTAATATTACGACCTACGCAACTGTAATAGTTATTTATCAACTGTATGAAGAATAAGCGACTGCACTCACATAAGCAGCGATAGCGCCATCTATACTTTAGAGACCCTTTAATTAGAGTCTGGCCAAGGCAGCCATCTTATATCACAAATCGTGGCGCCAAGCTTAAAAAATTCAGAAATGACTGTGTTTGACTTAATTAAAAATCACGAAATAGTGAGTTGTGTATATAAAACATTATTTAGCAGTAAAATGTCAGAATTCGTGTAATTTTTCCTATTGTGATATAAAATGGCGAGCACCGTATCAACACATTGGCCAGACTCTAATTAAACTATACTTTATAGCCCCTTTATTTTCAAATAGTAACCACAACGATTGATCTCGTCTCTGGAGCAAAAGTATGTTAGTGACATTGAAAGTTACCAGATTTGACATTTCGTTTTGCACTAAATCTTAGGTTTAATAATCATCATGCACAAAAACATTCACAATTTAACATGAATTTGATAACGGACATTCGTGTTATGTAAAAACGATCATATTAATATAATATACAACTACGAAATTATAATCTTTAAACAAATTTTTGTTAAAATGACCAAACAATATGCATGTGGTGATTTTTTCTTTATCAAAATTTGTGTCTGGTTTGCTCCACGATGTCGCTACTATATGAAATAGAGGGGCTATACTATACTTGAATGAATAACGCCATCTATTAGCAGAACTTAGAAATATTTTTCCATAGGTTTATAATGGCAAATTAAAGTAGTGTAACTTGTAACTTTTTACCCGTACATTTCAAGGCGCTAGACATACTCTCATTGATTTCCATTTTTAATGTACAATGTCGACCAGAAAAATGGAAACACCAACATCAATCAAGTTAACGCTTTTTTTCCTAATTTACACACTGTGTAAATAAGTTTTAGTGCTATAAATCATTTAAAGGTTATTTAAAGGTCGAAACCTTCGGTATCAACTGTAACATATATTAAAAAATAATATGACATCAACAGGGTTGATTTTAACTCAATATATTCATTTACAATAGCAAAAAAATTAGTGTTTCTGTTTTTTTGGTTGCTATTGTACATGAATACGAAATAAATACAAATATATCCAAATATATTGGCCCGGTAAACCGAATGACAGCCTTTTGATTTTATTCAGTATAGTTTCAAATTGAAATCAATTCATGCGAAAATATTTGAAAAACTTTTGTTCTACGTTAATAAACTCTTTATACAGTGTCCAGTATACTCTCCTTCGGTTTTCTCTTTTTAAGCATAGAATGCATCGCGAAAAGTTTAGATCTGTTTTTCTTTGTCGTTTTTTGATCTTCTTCTCCCAGTAACAATGTAATAATGAACAAATCTTCCTCAGATAGGTGTTGAAACATTTTTTAAAAACAATAATTTTACAAAACGTACATTACAGTTCCGTGTTAAGTTATAAATGCGTTAGAATATAAAACTATAGGAAGGAGCATAACTACCCAGAACAATGATAGCTTAAAAAACGACGGATATGACGTCACATTGGCCGCCATTAGACACCACCTAAATCTGCTTTTCTCTCACACTGTGACAAACACGAAGAAGGGAATTGCATTTTATATTATATATATAAAAGTATTTGTGTGTTTAAAATATTAAATATAAAATTTATATTCTAAGATTATTTTCAAAATACTGTGTGTTTTAAAATTGAGGTTATGTAGTTTATATGCGCATTTCGAGACAGTGACAACCGCCAATGAAAACATCTAATTACAAAACCGGAAACACCTACTCTGCCATATTGAGACCTCATCCCGGTCGTACGTTGTAGATGATTATGTTGTTCTGTCACAGTTAACTTTAATTAACTGTCTGGCTATGTGAATAGTTCTAAAAATGTTGTGTCTGCCACGAAGCGCGTATGTTATGTTGAACGTCTGTAGTCATGAACGGTCCTTTATATGCTCTTCAGGCCGGAAACGTGCAGTTAGATGCCATCTCCTAATATAATAATAGCCAGTTCCGATGTCCGATGCCCACCGAAGAATATCTCGAAAACTAGAAGACTTAGGAAGCTGAAATTTTACAGGCAGGTGGGCCTTCCCCCAAAAGAGTGCATGAGTATATTTTTAATCCTAAAAAACCCGAGGGGGGCATTTCTTTAAAAATCATCTATTGAATGGCGTAAGCTACAAACTTCAAATTTTCACAGATTATACTTACAGCAATTCTGAAACACAAAAATTACCGGCATTTCATCCAGCGGCGGAGTAAGATAACATTCCAGGGGGAGAAGAGTTTCCCACAAAAATAACTATTATAAAAATCTTGATTGTGAGTAATCTGTAAGAGATACGTATATGCCATCGGACTTTTTTGTAGTCTTTTTGAGAGCTACAATTCGTTCCCGTATAGTTTGCCTTTATCTGTTACCATTTTCGTAGTGTAATGCGTTTTGTCTCTGTTAGAGCCAATTTTCTTAATTATGTATTTCATACTTTGCTCATTAATGGACTCTCGAGAAATCATCTAATAATCTGTATTATAGAAACCATTGCTAAGAAATAAGCTATCAAATGGTGAAAACGGCATTAAAAACTATTTAGTGGTTCTCGAGATTCACCGGTTTTGACAAAAACTGGGCTTACAAAAACTACAAAGTTAATGGGGGCACGCACTGATTTCCAGCGACTGGCGCGTTTTTACTGCTGCGGTGTCTCCAGACGCGGTTAATTTTCCAACGAATATTATGCTATATAAAGTATATAATATATAAATAATAAACTACATAGGTATATGAAATAAATAAAGATTAGTAAAAGTTTCACAGTTTTATTAAAATACAACCTGACAATATTGTTTCGACAGCTATGCTTTCATTATCAAAGGTAATATAATTATAAACAAACACGTGGCTAAGGTAGATACAAAAATAGGTAACTAGATAAAATAATAATAATAATCAGAATTAAATATCTAATACTTCCAGTAACGGAGAATTACTGAGCTCAAGTTGTTCATTCATTAAAGGTACCCTGAGTTTGTGTTTGTATATCTCAAAGGCTTCTAAAATGTCTAATTTGCGTTTGTTATTACAAAAATGTAGGAATTTAATATTATTTTGAGGAGTCATTGTGTGATTTTGTTCTAAAAGGTGTTTGGCGTAATTAGATTTTTCAGGATGTTTATTTTTGTAATGACGTACGTGTTCTTTATATCTTATGTCAAAATTTCGAAGTGTTTGGGCAATATATACCTAACTACAAAAAGAACAATTTAAACAGTAATGCCCGATTTCATGATATCATGTGTTCTGTCTTTAGCATTAAAAAAATGATTATGGAGTTCCACAAAGTAAGACTGGAAACAATATACATAGGTATATAATTAAAATAACTATATTATATATTCTCTTTGAACAAGCCTACCATTCGTTTAAAGTTATTTTGAAAAAAGGTCAACTTATGTGTTTTTATAGCATTTATTTGAGCAAAGTGTGGGCCTTATTAGTAATTACGAAGAAAGGCATTTCTAATTATGAATCAAACGTGATTATATTAAATTATAGTTACATGTTATGATCCGATTGACATTATTTTTAAGGAAAATAGAAACTCCACTGCAGTAGAACATCCTACGGGGGTCCGGGGTCCCAAAAAATTAACTTTTATAAGTAGAGCTGTTTGCTTACTTCGTGGATAGATGACATGATCAGAATGAGACCGTTGATTTTTCAACGGGTATTATGCTAGTATTAACATAAGCACAAAGTTTGAGCAAAATGCATTGTTTGATTATTGTATAATTTAACTTTAAGCTTATAAAGTTCTTATCAAATTAAATGTAGGTGGGCGATGAAGATTAGTACAAAACGTTTACATAAAGTTTACATAAAAACACATTGCAAGGTTATTTAAGCTAGACCGCCTTGATCCGTTGTCTTCATGAACCAGTTATGTTAAGCTTAAATTAAGCAAATTTAAGAGATGCGATTAATTAACTAATTGTTGACGTTTGTGTAATAATGCGTAGAAACCAATTAAAAATTGTTACATAAACTACACTTTTTCAATCTGTTTCTTATGTCATCGTTGTATTATTCTTATAAACTGCTACGCTATCCTCTTAGTTGAGGGAAACAAACGGTTTAATATAAGTATAACTGACTATTCATTGGATATTCTATCGGTCCGTATTTTACGGAACTCATTTCTATAGTAAACGATTGCAAATTATATAATTTGCAATCGTACGTGCAATTGTACATATGTACAAGTACATTTTAATCATTTTAATAAGATTCTCGGAAAAATAATTGTAACAATATATTTAAGATTATTCCGGAAGTTGTGGTGGGATAGTCTGAGCCAAAAGTTATGGAACTGTTCTATTTGACAAATATAAATAATTACATAGTTTTGCTTCAAATAATAGCTCTAGCGATACTCTAGCTCTAGTTTTATCAGAATGCACGTGAAAACACTTTAGTTAATATCATATGTTTTTAATTAATTATATTATTATTAAACTTAAGAACGTGAAAAAAAAACAAAAAACAATACTTCTAATCAGAAGTTTCATTCAAGTTTACTTTTTTATTACTGAAAATAAAATAATATTACTATATAAACATTAAAAAAGAAAGAATTCTCCTTAGAATATAATTAAAAGTTATACAGAGTAGTGAGAAAGTGACAACGTTGCCTTAAGTTGGTATCAGTATTTCGATTGTTGTTCTGATGAAAACAAATTAATACAGTCAATGACTTTAACTCATGTTTTGAAGTTATCTTTGCAAATATTACAAAAATATGTACATAACATGATGGATGAAACACCATTTATTTAGATTCATTTAAAATGTAGCAGTAAAAAATTTCTGAATTATGTACTTATCTTTTTATTTAACACAACTGATATTGATTTCGAGATGTAAATTACGACCCGCCATTGCTGCATGTAGCTATAGAAAGCATTTAAATTTCCCGCTCGTTTGCCGTAAAGCGACGTTGTTACTTTGCGAATTGGCAAATTCTTTTTATTAATCTTTTTGGCAAAACTATCTTTCTAACATTCAATATTTTAACGGTACAATCTTACAACCTTTCTACGTGAAATGTTTTGTCAAGATTTTTTTTCATCATTTTTATGAAGTTATTATAACAAGTGTATCAACAACGAGCAACCACTTTTTTACGAATAATTTGTCATTACTTTCATAAAATAACATCTGCCTGTAAAAAAGGTCGTTTCACAGTGTAGAGATTCTAACGTTTTCCTAAGGAAAAACTGAAAGATCCTGCCCCGGAAGCTAAATTACGCTAAATTAAATTACTGCCGGAAATAAGCACCAGGTATTTTTATTAATATTACCATTAAAAATACCAAAAATAGTCAATAACTAGGAACACAAAAGGTGTAATAAATTTAAACCAAACATCAACTTCAACGAACTTCATAATATAATTAAACAGATTAAAAATTGAATTACAAAAGATAATTTAAAGATAAAGTTTTATTGAGATATCTATACATTTAGCCTATATAATAATAATAATAATAGTCCCCTTTCACAGGCCACGAAGGCCCATTGGGGTATAGCAGGGTAGGCTGCTATTACTCGAGCCGTACGGTACTCAAGGGTGGTAAAGTGGCTAGCTTTACGCACCGACCGCCTATTATTATTACTCCAGGAAATGATTTCCCAGGTACTCATTTACACAGGCTGAGTCGACCTGGAAGCCTTAGATATTTAAAAATTCCAATGTATCATTCCTGGGATTCGAACCCAGGACCTCAAGAATGGTAGTCAAGTGCCATACCCACTGAGCTACCATGGCTACTTTTAGCCTATATACCATTCAAAATTTAGAAAGAATAAAAAACCAGCCAAAATATTAATTTTTCAAAAAAAAACAACTGTCACAACTGAGCAACCTCGTGCCAGTAACAACTAATTAATTATACCACTTATGCTCTATTATTAGTGAACATTATACCAAATGATTACACTGTGCTATAAATAAAAACCAGTTGAGAATGCCCAGAGCTAGCATTGCCATGACGAACACAATCAACTGTATAGTTAATAAACTAATTTATTTTTGAAAACTAATGTTGACGTAACACTAGTTGTCAAAAACTAAAATTCTAAGTCTTAAAATTTTTCGAATCTTTTTGTTGCTAAAAATGTTTATTTTTTCGTAAATTTAAAAAAAAATACAAAATTTTTCATTTTACAAAAATTTATCGAAATTTTCGGAAAAATTCAAAAAAGTCAACAGGGAAAAAGACGACAGACAGACAGACTTCACGAATTCAGAGACGAACTTTTTGTTCGTCGAAAATAAATATACAAGATCTCCCACCTACATAACTGTTTTGATATTGAAGAATTAAGACTTTTCACACTTGCAGAATTTTCCCATCACTTCGAGCTTTTTTCCAGTCCGCTGAATGTACCTCATCCAGTTTTGGTACCTTGCTCTACTCTAATGACTAGAACTTAGCCATTTCTTGTCACATTTTGGAAATCTCTTTTCTACTGAGAAGAGAAGAAAAGAAGTGCTGAGAAGTTTAAAAATAATGAAAATGGGTAAAAATGACTGAGTTATAGAGTAAAAAAAGACACGAAAAAACCTTTTTTGTACGGCCTATATGTAAAGCTCTATTTCACTCCCTTGTGAGACTTCACGTTCAGGATTAAAAAATGCTTTTTTAGTCCATTGGCATATAATATAATATTTTCAGAAATTGTTCATGTTTCAGTGATGAAGTTTACAAAAGGATCTATCAAATATTTTTAGAAAAACCTAAAATTGTACTAATAGTCCAGTCAATCTGTCAGAAAAACGGGTCCTTAAAAATTAAAATTAAAATAACTTCGCTTAGGAGATATTCTGCGAAAACCGAAGGCAGATCGAAATTTTTCTTGATTCTTCAATATATCAACCGCGCGACGACATGTCATAATCGAAAATTCGAAAGCTGGTATTTCTAATAAGGGCCCCAAGATACAAAACATATTCAGAAACCAAAACTGCTTTTCCAAAATTTCCTAGAATTGAAACAAAACATATATTCAATAAATGAAGAGAAAAATCTTTTTTGTGAATAAATATCATTTTGAACAGCTGAAACTAAAAAATTCCCAAAAAAAAGTTTTTCCGTGACTATTTCAGGCTATACTCAGACATTTCTTTACCGATTTTCACTATTTTTAAACTGTTGAAAAGCTACACTTCTTATCTTCCCAGTAGAGATTCCAGAGCAAAGATTTCCAAAATGTGACAGAAATGGCTAAATCTTGATCATTTGATTATTTGATCATAGTGCAAGGCACCAAAACTGGACGAGGTACATTCAGCGGACTGGATGATACTTGTGTATCAAATAAGTGGTACCACCCGATTGACTTACATCGACTATACACAGGTTTAATTACACATAGAAATCAAAAGAAACTCTATATGATTAAGCATTTTACATACAGGGTGGGATTAAAGTATGGAATATTAAAAAAAAAAAAGAACTCAACCGGTTTTTTTAAAAACGCTGAAACACGTCGATTTTGTTTTTTAAGAATCGACGATCGATTTTTCTCAGAATTTTTGTTATGCAGCCTTATGATTTATTTGCATGATCAATAAAGGGAAGAGAAATCACTATCGGATTCCACTATAAAAAATCTATATTATCATTTAAACTTTTTGTGATGACGTCATAACTAACAAACATTTACAAAGTACAGATCGATTTTTCTCAGAATTTTTGTTATGCAACTTTATGATTTATTTGCATGATCATAAAGGGAAGAAAAATCACTATCGGATTCCACTATAAACAAATCTATATTGTCATTTAATTTTTTCTGATGACGTCATAACTTATAACGAAATAAATGAAAGTCGGGAGGTGAATCGCACATATTAATGTGTATTTTAAAAAAAACCTGTTGAGTTCGCTTTTTTTTGCCTTAGTGGAATTTCCGCATTGCGGGAAGCCGTCTACCTCGGGCCTCTGTGTAGCGCCTTTGAATTCCGAGGGGCTGTAATGGCTATAAATAACTTGGTAGATCGGTCTTGTATTTCGTGCTACTTACCTCATCACCAAGACTAACAAAAAATACAAGTTTGCCCGACGTAATTTTTGCTTCAAACTAAACGAAATTCCTCAGGATATTAACGACCCAGAAGAGTGGGTAAAGAATGGAATCAAAGATATCGTTGCCCATTTAAGCAAGGACGTCGATCCTGAGGATAAAATTGGTTTTACGTTTGGCTCGGACTGTTTCGGTAAGGGAGATGCGTATCTATCATTCCAAGAAGCCGGAAATGTAACATTCGAGGAGATATGGGATTTGATAGGAAAAATCTATCAGAGCAATTCTGAAGGTTTCCATTCAGACACCTTTCGAATGACAATGACCCAAGTGAAATCGTAGAGGGTCTGGAAGAGTTAAGACTTATAACAACTATTAAGAAGAATGTGCTAAACGAAGGGGTATAGTAACTATCAATAACAATGATAACCTTTGCCTCCCCCGAGTTTACTGTGTTTATTAAGTTTACTACGTTTACCACGCTTACTGCGTTTACTACGTTTACCACGTTTACTACGTTTACTACGTTTGCTACGTTTACTGCGTTTACTGCGTTTACTACGTTTATTAAGTTTACTACGTTTACCATGTTTACTACGTTTACTATGGTTACTACGTTTACTACGCTTACTACATTTACTACGGTTACTACGTTTACTGCGTTTACTGTGTTTACTACATTTACAACGTTTACTACATTTACAACGTTTACTACGTTTACTGTGTTTACTAGGTTTACAACGTTTACTACGTTTGCTACATTTACTGCGTTTACTGCGTTTACTACGTTTACTAGGGTAGAATTCTCTGGAAATTTCTGGGAACAGGGGCAAAAGCATATGCTGTAGATATAGAGGGCAAGCTTACCAAAACAGCTAAAGGTATCTAGAAGGATGTTATCAAAAAATAACTGACTTTGGAAGACTATAGGAATGTTGTATTATACCATGTAAATATTTATAAACATGTTCAATCTTTCCGATCATACAACCACCAACTTTATACAGAATTAACTCTAAAAATCAGATATTTATATATTAGACCTTTAATTTATTTTGAGATAAACAAACTACATTTTGAGATAAACATGTTCAATCTTTCCGATCATACAACCACCAACTTTATACAGAATTAACTCTAAAAATCAGATATTTATATATTAGACCTTTAATTTATTTTGAGATAAACAAACTACATTTTGAGATAAACATGTTCAATCTTTCCGATCATACAACCACCAACTTTATACAGAATTAACTCTAAAAATCAGATATTTATATATTAGACCTTTAATTTATTTTGAGATAAACAAACTGTAACGTAAGTATAAAAAGGACATGTGTTTTATTTACGAATGTATTTCAAGATCAACGGTCATCTTCTTCAAATCATTCTTAGTATTTTGCGGCATAGACAAAATCGTGCCTTATTGATAAATTATTTCAAGTTCAACAAATTACAATCTTCGGCATTATGCGACATAAGGAAAATGTCTAGCAGAGTGCAGGACCGGACTAAAAACTTGAACTTTAAATAACTTGGAAAATAAACATTGCAGAAAAACAAGTTATAAGAAAAGTTTTCTCTACACATCATCAACTATTGTTCGCTATTTTTGAGAAGCCCTGTATATATGTATATGTATTATAATATTTTATTGTTATTATAGTGTTCTATGAGCTTTTGTTGAAAATTAAAGTTTTGTAACGTATAAAATACGTTTGTAATTAGTCTGACTTATTTAATTACTCAATGTATTTATTTCAACAATATAAATTTTACGAGTATATATGTCTTATAAATATTTTAGACCAAAATATCGTATACACAGTGCAGCGTAACGAGCGGAAAAAAATTTAAGCTTAATATTGCAAGCGGAAAATCAAATTTGAAAATTTAATCTTTTTTATAAACTAATTGTTTCAAATACTTAATATTTAAATTATAATAATAGTATGAAATTGATAACATATTTAACGTTTAATAAGATTTTATGATTTTATTTATTATACTGTATAATGTGTAATATTCGTTTTTTCCCCGACAATATTATTTTAAATACGTATAAAGAAACAAAACAAAACAAATTAAATTTAGAAAAATGGCTGCTGACCACTCAGCCCGCCCTTAAATCCGGTCTTGTCTAAGATCCGACACTTTATTAAAATAGAAATAAATGTAGTACAGCTCAACTGAAATCCTGTGGCAAGCTATCTGCTAGTTAGAGCTGGGTTTCATCGTACTTTACTCTTTTTAACTTTGTGGCTCTTGCCAAAATTGACGAATTTCAGAAATGCATTGTAGAAATTTGATATTATTTTGGGGAAACATTTGTAATTCCATTCTAAAAGGTGTTTTCAAATATCCAATTTGACATCTTAGATTTTGACATTAGAGAAACAGTCAGTCAGATTAAGGTAAAAAACCACACAGAATAAGAAACTTCATAGATTTGTGTACACCTCAAAATAACATTAGTTGCCAGAACATTACAAACTTTTATCCTCATTCTATATCTATATATAACTCATCAAATATAAAATTCAAAAGGTTTCTGATTTTGCCCTTTTCCAAAATTCACTAACAAAATTAATGAAATCTTGACCGTTGTATGCGAAACTATACTTAGGAGAAATAATAATAACTATGCAAAATTTCAGATTTTGAATTTGTTGAAAGAGAAGTCTTTGAAAAAGTACAAAATGCACAACAAAACGTCTAACATTAAATCCATAAGTCCATTTCTTCAATCTATTAAACACAAAATCTCAGAAAACAATCTAATTTCTGTTAAAGCAGACAAGGGTAACGCTTTGGTAATTCTTTCGGAAGATATTTATATATAAAAAGTTAATAAATTTATTAATGAAGAAAATCTAGAAACGTTAAACGTTAAAAAAAAGATATGAAGAATCATCTAAACAAGTATGATACATCAAATTTCAAGGAAGATAATCAATTTGGAATACCTAAAACCGAATCTGTGATAGGAAAAATGAAGGATGAATATGCAGGAAAGATATTATGGGAGTTCGTGGGGACGGGAGCGAAAGCTTACGTGTCAATGTTGAGGGTGAATTAAGTAAAACGGCCAAAGGTGTACAAAAAGATATAATCAAGAATGAGTTAACACTTGAAGACTATAAGAATGTAGTATTTAACAAGGCAGTGATATACAAGAATGTACGAACATTTAGATCACATAAACATCACCTGTATACTGAACTGAAGAATAAAATAGCACTTTCTTGGTTAGATGATAAGAGATACATCATACCTGATGGTTCCGGTGACACTCTAGCTTGGGGACATCACAGAATTCCGAAACATGTTGAATAACGATGTATATTAACGATGTATATTAGACACTGTTTCAAAAAATAGTTAAATAATTATTGAAATTAAGTTAAGATGTTAATTTCATACATGAAAATTGTAAAATGATTGTAAATAATTAATATTTGTGTACAATAATATGTGTTGAATTGATTATTAATGTTTTTTTTAAATAAACAATATAAAAGGTTTATCTTTGTTTTTATAACAGATGTAGCTGTTCTACACAATAAAACTTCAAAAAAAGTTTACATAACCCTTTGCATTTGCTATATACAGAGATATTTCCTTCCTTCTCATGCAGAGGTAAATCTTGGTTTACTTATTATCTTGGCTATTAAAGGCTTTGACTAACCTTACCCTTTACGAAGGTTTGAAAATCGCATAGATACATCCTTAACACGAGCTTGCAACAGTTGTATCAGTGACTGTGATTTCGCTTTGGTTGGTTGGCTTTTGAAAGTTGTATTCAAAAGTTGTCAAACTTTTGTTGGAGAAGGATAGACATATACCTGTGCTATACAGAGATGGATATATTTCCTTCCTTCTCATGCAGAGGTGTGGAGGTGTGGGCCCGGAATCGGCCTATATACCCTACTCATCTGCTAAGCTTCCCTTATACTCCTCCATTGACCAATCATCTGCAGCTGGAAAATCGTTCCAGTTTTAAACCAATTATACTGAGTCGTAGAGGATAACTTAGAGAACAATAATCCGAAAAACAAATCGGGCCGGTCGCCGGTAATTAATAAGAAAAACAATGCTAAAATCGCTATTTTGAGGTTAGAATGTGATGATGTTAGGTTACAGTTAGTAAAAAAGTATTGTATTTACGTGAAAATTAGTGATTCTGATCTTTTAATTTAGTAAAGATATATTTGCACTTACATATATATTACCAAGTTTATTTTCAGTAGTGGGATTTTTAAATTCTTTTTAATAAGATGGAGGGAGAGAATATCTGACCATTTTACCTTCTTGTCACAGAAACTAAAGTAATTTTATAAAAACAAAACAATTTAAATAACAAATGCTGAAGTTGAATTTTCAGTGTAGCCAACTGTCAAAAGTACTTAACAAAATTTCACTAACAAATCTTATTTAAAACTAATTTATTTTTTAATAATTAACGAAATAACGACGCAAGTATAAAAAATAGTATAAAGTATTCGTTTCATAAGGCGTTTTAGCGCACTTGTCCGTTAGAAAACTCCCCACTTCGCGGGTCGTTTTCTAAACTCGGACGCGTGCGCTAAAAACGCGTCTTATGAAACTAATACTTTAATATACTATTAATTGTAAAGTTAAACAGTAGATAGGCAACACCGATTCTAGCACAAAATTCCATGTTATTTCTTATGAAGGTCTTTATACACACCTTATACACACACATAAATTATACATTGTATAATTTAAATGAGGGATGAAGGGTGAAGGGAGAAGGGTGATATACATGTTGTTATATATTTTAAACCTTTTAAGACCAATGTTATTTACACTCGTCAGTGTGGATAAATAGGAACCACTCTGGGTGTTATTTGAGTGTAAGATTTAACACTCCATTTTATACTGTGATGGATATTTGATCATTTATCTTGATGTTATTAATTTTTTCTCTACTTTTGTTCTTATTTATGAATTTATTAGCTATTTTCCATATATTTGAAGGATTTTGATTATTATTAAGTTCTTTATTGTAATACTTATTTTTTGCTAGTTTAATTAGTTTTGAGATTTCATTTTTATATCTTTCATATATATTTAAGATGTTATTGTTAGTAGGATCTATTAAATGTTGACGGTAATGGTTATCTCTTACATTTATTGCTTTAACAAGCCCGTCTGTAATCCATGGTGATCTTTTTCTTGTTTTGTTTGTTGTATATTTTTAAACTGTTGCCTGGTCTGTCAGTGTTTGTATCTTTAAAACAATATTATTTATTGATTTGTCTATATCCATGTTATCGATAATTTCATCCCAGTTTGTGGCATTACCCAGCTCTGTTAATTTGTTATAATTTATATATTTTGATTTTTTGTTTGTAATTTTAATTGGCAGTTTTATTAGTTGTATGTTTAGACAAATTGGATAATGGTCTGTTATTTTAGATTTTAATATTACGGGAAAAATTTTGTTCTTAAGGTTTGATTTAATAAAATAGTGATCCAAACAAGATTTTGTATTTGTGTCACCCTTGTATAATTATTAATATATGAATGAAAACCATATTCATTCATCAAATTTAAATATGCGTGTGGAATGTTATTGTTATTATTTTTACTTAATATATCTATGTTTATGTATGTCTCCAGTCAATATCTCATTATTAGTTTTACATTTTGAGCTAATATATTGTTTTAGGTATTGCAAAAATTCATTATTATCTATAGGAGGAGTTTTATATATTATTGTTATTGCAATATTAAAATTATGGCTACTACATTCTAGTCTTAAAAATTTAAAATTGTTGATTATATGTATACATGAAGTGTGAGTTATATCATTATTTATAAATACAATTACCCCATCTTTTTTAGTTGACTATTATTATAGTAGGTGGTGTATCCATCAAGGCAATATAAATCAATATTTTCAATTATACGAGTTTCAGTACAAGCTATTATATCGTATCTTTTATCTATAGAAGAAAGTAATACCCTCAGCTCATCTAAATTTTTATTTATTCCTCGAATATTAGCATGAAAAATGTTAAACGTATGAAAATTAATTTCTTTTGTAAAATTATTATGTTCATTTGCATTATTAAAAGTTTTAGTTTCAATTTCTGAATTTTCTAAATTATTTAAATATTCAATTTCCATTAAGGTATGTTAGAATTAAATAAAATTTAGATAGTAGGTGTATACTTACTTGTATCTTTTAGGCAGTAGTTATTTTATCAAGATCACTCTTATTTCTAATTACAATCGTTTGTAACGATACATTTTCTATCGGCCTTATGTACGTGAATTTTGCATGCATACTTATTGAAAAAAACTTAAAGTTCGGTCCTGTAAAACTGTATTTTATTCCTAGCTAAAACTTTGTCGTATAAATACATTTATAACGAATATTTTAAAAGATTGTTCTCAAATTTCTGCAAATTTAATGGACATGGAGGTAATAAATAATATTTTTAGAATTTTGTTTGTCCCCTCGTAATAATGGTTGCGCTGCTAAAAAAAATTAAAAGACCTTGATAAAACATAAAATGTACTCAAGTCATCTCGCTTTATAAACACATTTTCGTCTGTATTCTGGGAATGCGTTAGTGAGGGATCAATTTCTTCTTTGTTCGAAAAGGTGACACCTACACTGATGAAATAAATAAACAAGACACCTACACTGTTTGACTGTTTGAAATTCAGCCTGGCTTTTGCGTATTTATCTCGAAAACTGCAACACTAGCAAGTCTAGCCAGCACATGTGATACAGGGTTCCCGCGTCTCTTTCTCCGATCCCTACTTCTGTTCGTTAGGTCGAGAATGATGCGTGAATGTTAGTAAGAATCTCCTTATTGCATAGAAAAATATAGTTACTTCGCGCTAAAATAGAGGTCCAAAATGTTAAAAATCTTTCGCCGTGGCGAGAGGGGCGCGTGACTTTTTGGTTTCCGTCCGAGCCTCGAGTCACACGACTTCCCGTCTGAGCTTTTAGTAAAGAAGGTCGATATTATTGAATTATCGTTTTAGTTTAATTAAATAAAAAGACGGTCCGGCTAAAGTCTTTGTGTAATTTTGTGCTCTGACCTCGGCAGGGTACAATCATTATAGATTTCGCTATGTGAATTAATTAACTAATGTTAAAAACTCTTCCGTCCGAATTTTAAGAAAAGCCAGTCGACTTGGGTCGATATTATCGATTTACCTTTTGTTAGTGAGTATTTATAATTAATATAAACTCTAAATACAGTTCCCGTACAGTTTAGTTGATCTTCATTGTGAAGTGATATTTTTGGAAGCCGTTTATGCTTTGATAAATCTTGTTTGAAAGATTTGTTAGTACCGTATCGCTAATAAACAATTGTAGTTTGTTTTCTCGTGACGTATTATTAAAAAAGTTAACTCTCTTTGTTTGTGCTTCTAATTAGTGCAGTTTTGTTAATAAGAATTTTGTAGATTGATCTATAATTTAAAGACAGATTCCCGTTCTTCGGTAATTAAAGACAAATAATTAGTGTTTTATGGGAAGAATTTTAAACGTAGCAAGCGCTACCTGTGAATAAAATCAATTAAGTTTTTGAAAAACATCACTATTATCTTTCGATTGTTTAATTTGTGCTTAACAAAGATTGTTCGTGAAATTATATGGGCAATTGACTGTATTTGAAATAAATCTCCTCCTTGGGACCTGCTACCCGTATAGCAATAATTCAGAACCAGTTAGAGTCAACTACGGTTTTCCAGAATAGAGGTAACTTTCCTATTTCTAATGGATTAGCTCAGTTTGTTTTCGTCAGGTTTAGTTGGATAAAATTCAAGGTACTGTACTTTATAAAAAACTATTTATTATTGTAATTTTGTTTACGAATCCTTTAAATAAGGAACTTTGTATTTTCTTTAGGAAGAGAGCTCTCAATAGTATTTAATAATTCAAGTTATTATTGCTAGTGAACTACAAAATAATCAACCTTGATAATTTTTAGACCGATTTAATTTGCGTAATATTCTTTAGATATCTGTTTGTTAAATTTTCAACGGAGTTATGTTTACATAAGTGAATTTAATATCTGTTATAGTTTATTCAATTAACATCCTTAAGCTTCATAATCAGATGGCGCCCTTTTAGAGTTATTATTTGAGTTCTGAAACCCTTATCTACTCCTTTTCATAATTTATACAACTGTGGAACCAATACCTGCGACCTGAATACTAAATTTGTAAGATAGAGCTAAATCTCAAGCTGTGGCAAATATTTTGAGCATCTATGATAATGTAAGTATGATAAATTTTATCGTTGATTTTGTGTAGTGTTCTTGTGAGAAAAAAGAGTGGTTACACGTTTGAGTGTTTTCTGATTTTTCTATAAATATTTTTGAATTCTTAAACCAGACAAATTTATAATTGTTTTCACGCGCCATTTTTTTGCATAACCATAATAATTGTTTTGTTTCTGCATTCAAATTTTCATTTATGTATAACACTTCACCAATTTTTAAATCCTCCAAATTATTATTGGTTATCACGAAACGTTTTTGATTGAGATATAAATCCCGGTGTGTTCTAGTTATAAATGTTGCAATTATAGCAGGTGGGATATTCTTTCCTCGAGGGGCTGGTAATCTGTGTGCTATGTCAATGTCCTCTTCTGATACATTAATTTTCATTTCTTTTGCAATTTTGATAACTATATCTTTACAATTTTCATTTGGTTTTACTGGATATCCATGAATTTGAATATTTTTATTGCGTATATACTGATCAAGGTTGATAACTTTAGTAGATGTATGTTTCAGTTATTTCATTTTGTTGTGTGATTTTGTTTTCAAAACGATTAATCTTTTTCTTTAGTTCAATATTTTCTTTGTTTTTTAAATCTAGCTTTTTAATAACGTCATCATATTGAGCAGCATATAAAGTAGATAACCCATTAACCCTTTTGCTAATGAACCTTGGTCGTGGACCACGGGTTTTGGAAATTCATAGAACTATCACATTTAGTTTCTATCACAGAAAGTACAAAAGTGATCATTATATGATTATTAAGCTTCACAGACAATAGGCTTGATCAAAAACAGCTACTCATAGAACCCGAAAAGACTATGCAGGTAATTGGCAGGTGGTGTCTCAAAGCTTTAATTCAATGTGAATGGTTGTAACCATTTTTTACTTGCGGTAAAGAAAGGTTACGCACTGGCGTGCGGCAGCTTTTCATCGGTGAGCGGGATACGTGGGTCCACTGAGTATGAAGCAAAAAAGGGCGCCATCCAGCTTTTAAATACGCAAGAAAACTTAAACAATATAGGAAAGTGGGAGAACCTATTTCGCTTGGTAAATATTATTTCTAAACAACTATTACTTAAACAATTTAGCATAAATTATCTTTTATTTTTTTAGGTATGGTGGTGTTATTCCTCAACAATAAGAAGCACAAATTTTAAATGCATTTATTAATAGTAGCACATATATACACATATAGAAAAAAATAGATGTAAAGCAAAATAAAGAAATTAAAAAAAAACAATGTGAACGTAGATATGTAAATAAATCTAATTACTCAGATATAGTACTATTTCTGTTACATATTGTAATCTTCTGTAAATGAATTAATAAATCTATTAAGAAATATGCAAAAATTTAATTAAACCTTTCTTTAATTCAAACAATTTACATTTAATAAAAATTTGAAAATTTATACCTACTTTTTATCTAAACGTGGCATTTATAAATTGGTACAGATAAAATGCAATAAAAATTGAAGTTATCACTAGAAAGCGATATCAGAAAAATTCCATGTATAAAATTAATATTATTCTATAGAAATGTAAATCTTTATAGAAATGATTACCTTTAACTATAAATTAAATAAATTAGTGAAATTAATAGATCAGATAGATCGATCAAGGCACATTTAATTAATATAAAAAAATACCAACAAACGAAAAAGTTCACTTCTATTGATGGTTAGTCTGATGTAATCCTACGGTGGTTGATACCGACTGCGGATACAGTACAGCCTCGAAAGGCTACTGGACCTATTCAGCATAGGATTACGTCTCAGATGTGAAGGTGTGATTCAGCTCGTGCACCAGGAAGACTGGATTCCCTTTTTTCACAAAACGGCTGCACAAATTTGTGCATATGGGTAGGCGTAATGTTACAGGGTAGCCTAGATTCCCTAAAATCGTAGTTGAATAATAGAAAAAATTCAAACAATATTTGGAAAAAAATTGAATAGATTGCAAAAAGACGTACCTTTATAAGGGAAATCTTCATCGACGAAATTCCTCAGCAACAATCAAAGGCCAAACAAAATAGTTATGGATATTCGTCACGGAGAAATTTATTTTCTATATGATGCTCATTAAAAGAGTTTCTAATGAAGACGCTTGGTCAAAAACGTGACCAAAAACCAATCCTCCTAAGAGAGGTCTTTCCAGCACGCACAACAGAGAGCGAATCCTTCTCTCGAAAAATCAAACGCGCAAGGCCGTCATTCCCACCAAGGAACGTTGATATCGGTATCCAAATTTGAATAAGAAAATCCATTAAACAATAATCTTCAAAAGGAAATTATTAGTAATTAAATGTAAACTCAGGGAGTCTACATTTAAATATATACGACGAAAATCCATCAATATAAAAATTATAAAGAGAGAAAATGATACTTTTCAAAACCGACAAAATATTTAAAATAAATACATCTAAAGGTGAGTTCATACGAGGACCATTTCAGTAATGCACAAATTAAGGAAAAATAAATGTTACGTGGTATAGGCGGCTGAATATGTAATGTTGTTGTTGTTGCTAGTCATTCCATGTATTTATGTATGTATGACACAACCGTAAGCACTTCCAATGATTGTTTCGAGTTTAGAATTTCTTAAACTGTGTTCTTTCTAAGTTGTGATTGTAAAATCTAAACAAAATGCATACCTAAACTGTTCCTTATTTCAGCTTCATGTAAAGAAGAAATAAAACAAAATCATGACAAGCTACAACTATACGGCCACATGTCTGTAAATGTAGATCTTTACAGTGCCAAAGAAAGAGGAGCTATGAGTTTTGATCATATTGATCATGTAGACTCACTGTATGGAACCTCAGGGAATTTTAGAAAGTGGGAGATTGATTGACATTAATACGGTGTATTGGGATAGTATGATGATATTGGTAATTGGTACGATATAACGTGAAGTTGTCTAGAAAATTCTTGTTTAGTTTTAGGTATTGTAAGGTAGAATTTAGTAGTACATCAATTTTCAAGATTTATTTTATAAACATTTATATTTACTATATAGAAATCAGCATGAAGTATTAATTTTATTGATAAATAAACGTTTTATGTCTTTGACTTGTTTTCTTGTCAACACTACGCTATTCCATAGCTTCCACAATGTTTTGCTTATGTATCAATAAATTTGTTAGCATATATCAATCTCCCTTTAACAGAACTATGCTTGCATTATATAATTATATTATTTATAGCAAATTTTGTCTATTTGAGATGTTTAAATTTTAATAAGAAAAATAGAAAACATCATATTCGGGCGCCATAAATGTTTTATCGTGATAAGCGCTGTACTAGTATACACTTTACAATGCTTGATCATAGATTTATTTAAATTAAAGACCACTATCATTTATGTTTAATGGTAGCAAGGCAAACTGAAAAGTTATACAAAAACAAACACCGCTTACCTTTGTGATGAAGCAACCACTGCGTAGGTTGCCTTGCGGAGTTTCTCTTCAAGAGGGTCAACGAGGAGGATACCATTCACCGCTTCTTCAGGGCTGCAGCACATCTGTATCCACCACCATGAGTGCTGGATAAAATTACTAAAAACGGCCCTTACCAGGGCCACAATTATGTCCCTAAAGGGGAAACGACATTTGATTCGCTTATGCCACTGGTTAGACATGTTGCATGCTTTTGTAAAACACAGTAATTACCACGTTCCTGTAATAATAGGTAGTCAATGACTTAATCATTGCTCTGGGATGTGGGCACCAGGAGGTTAGGTTTGAAAGTTAGTCTAAAAGTTAACTCTACAATTCTTTTGTAAAACACACTAACCACCACGTTCCTGTAATAATAGGGAATACCTCTCGATGACCATTGGGGTGGCCTCAATCATTGCTCTGGGATACATGCACCAGGAGGTACTCTCCGGCTAGGTTATAAAGTTACTCTAAAAGTTAACTCTACGATTCTTTTATAAAACAATAGTAATTATCACCACATTCCTGTGTTAATAGAAAATACCTGCACAGGTCAACGACCCTTCCGGTTGACCCGCAAAGCACATATTTAAATAACTAAAAAGGAATGTGAGTTAGGTTGAAAGTTAGCTTACGAGTTACCTCTGCGATTATTTTGAAAAACAATAGTTATTATTGTTTATTGTTTCCATCCTTATTTTGTGGAACTCCATAATCATGAAATAAATAAAGATTATTAAAAGTTTCACAGTTTTATTAAAATATAACCTGACAATATTGTTTCAACAGCTATGCTGTCATTATCAAAGGTAATATAATTATAAACAAACACGTCGCTAAGGTAGATACAAAATAGGTAACTAGATAAAATAATAATAATAATAAAAATCATAATTAAACATCTAATACTTCCAGTAACGGAGAATTACTGAGCTCAAGTTGTTCATTCATTAAAGGTACCCTGAGTTTGTGTTTGTATATCTCAAAGGCTTCTAAAATGTCTAATTTACGTTTGTTATTACAAAAATGTAGGAATTTAATATTATTTTGAGGAGTCATTGTGTGATTTTGTTCTAAAAGGTGTTTGGCGTAATTCGATTTTTCAGGATGTTTATTTTTGTAATGACGTACGTGTTCTTTATATCTTATGTCAAAATTTCGAAGTGTTTGTCCAATATATACCGAACTACAAAAAGAACAATTTAAACGGTAAATGCACGATTTCATGATATCATGTGTTCTGTCTTTAGCATTAAATAAAAATGAAAAAGTGTTAGTGTTGGTTTTAAATGTTATTTTATAATTGTTGGTTTTTCTTAGTATATGTGCAATTTTTTCTGATATTTTGCCAAAATATGGTATAGATATGTAATTTGTGTCTTCTGTTTGATTGTCAATCAATTCTTGGTTTTTTAGTCAATGAAATTTCAGCAAAAAAAGTACACTTAAATTAATTTAATTTATCTGCATTGTCCACTAGATCTGTGCAGGTAAATAACGCACGAACTGAGAAGTCATAAACGCCATCATTTTAATTCCGCACGAAACGAGAAGGTTTCAGGTAGATTTTCGGCGGCGGACGAAAGACGACGCACGAAACAAGAAGGTATATTCTTGTTTCGTGCGCCGACGAAAATCTACCTGAAACTTAGTATTAATTAGTCAGTCAGTTTGTTTCATTAATTATATTAATTACGTTAATGTATACAAGTTTGTTCTGTTATACGATATAGGATATTTTTGTAATATCGTATAGTAAAACTAAATAGTAATAAGAAATCCTTTATTTGATTGTTTAATTTAAGATTATTATAATAACCAAACAACTGCCATTACATAATGTTTTGACTTTTCGATAAACAACTTAATTAGTCTACATGTAAGTAAATCGACATTGATCTTTTCATATACATTGATAACAGTTCAATACACTTGAAAACCCTTTTCAAGATCACAAAAGGGCAATGACTTATCGTTACAGAAAAATAGTATATAGTTATAAAATGCACTGCATACAATAAATGCATTATGTTATATTATTATAAAACTAATAAATAAACTGCATCTAGAAAACTATAAAAACAATATAAATTTATAACAAATAGGTACTTGAGTAGTTGAACCCGGAAGAAAGTAATAAGTCAAGGTAACTCAATTAAATAATAACGAAATGATGAATGACCGATAAAAAGGGTTATAGATTAGGATTTAGAAAAGATGATCTGTATAAAAAACATGTGTAGTAATAATAATTCTGAAGTTCTTAAACCCGGAATCTTGGTTGGTTAGAACAATAGGGAAGTCCAAAACTTAACCAGCCAGAGATTTGAAAGTTTATAATAACAACAAACAATCGAAACATTAACATTTCTTCGTCTGCGTAAAAATTATTACTAATTCAGCAGTGTTAAGACTAGAACAAATTAATGAAATATGGGTGATTTTGTATTTTCTGATAATTATCTAGTTTGGAATGATTGCACAATTACTGCAGTTTTAGTAGAAATTAGTTCACATGTTTTGTCAGAATAATTATAGTATAAATAATACATGTATGGTGGTCCAGTGGTTTTACTTTCTTTTAATTAATGTCAATCATAAACATCAAGATTTTTCCGTGTAATATAAAGTAAATCTAAGAGTGGTATATAAATACTGCATATTGTTTCAGAATTAATTTATAGTTTTTATTGCCTTTAGTAGAGAAAATTTAAAAAAGGTTATTTAGATTTGGGTAAAATATCTGAGCAGATAGTATTAGCAGAGAACAGGGACTAACGAGAAGCGTCACTTGACATATCGCCTTTGATGTTTTGGTAGTCGATTTGAATGACCTTCATACGTTCCGCCATCTTTTTGGCGTTACAGTTTTAAATTCATGGTTGGCAAATTTTAATGAACTAAAAATACGAAATCTTATAAATAATTACCAAATGTTTTTCTTTACTGTTCGCACGGAAAATAAGCCTGTGAAATGAGCTGACGGGCTGCTTATCTGTCCACGCTTACTAGTTGATGGGTTTGACACATGTTTGACATTGACAGAGTTTGAAGGCAAAACCACCAGCAAAATGGCGATAACCAGACATGCGCACACTATTTCAGATCTGGCACAATGCCCATGTGACGCTTCTCGTTAGTCCCTGTTCTCTGACTTAACATTCAAAAACAATTGTATGTAAATAATAGTCTACGAACCAGAGCAAAAAAGGTAGGTTTATCATGCAATCTTCTACAGAATTGATTTTCTTGTTGGAAAATGTTCGGGGGTGTCCCCTGAATGTAACGTCAAGTTGGCGGGCCGGAAGGGTTTAGCGTTAGCCGCCATCTTGGAAAACACGTTTTATCAAATATCTCGTGAACCGTGCTTCGTACGACAAAAATACTTATATCTATAGCACGCCAAACTTTTGTGTTCCAACATGGTTATTGCTAAATATATAGTTAACGGTTGATGATACATTAAAAATGGTGATAAAACGTGTTTTTTAAGATGGCGGCTAACGCTCAACCCCCTCCGACCGTCAACTTGACGTTACATTCAGGGGACGACACCCTCGAACATTTTCCAACAAGAAAATCAATTCTGTAGAAAATTGCAGAAATAAACTACCCGGTTACTGGTCTATAATTAATACTAGAAAATTACAAAAATCCTTCAATTAGCGGTAAGAGATATGAACATAGAAACACTTTCAAAACATAGAAACATAGAACAAAGAAAGGATCATTAAATCATTTCATAGTTAAAGATAAAAGAAAGAATAGCAAATACGGCTATACAAAAAAATATTTATTTAAGAAGTACAATATATTTAAAACCACGGTCTACTTTTTAGAAAAACTTGATTAGAAAATTGATTGATTGATTTAGAAAAAAAATCGATGTGTAGCATATCATGATTTCTTAGATGGTCATCTCGCTGAAAAAGAAAAAGAAATGTCAATTCTACAAAGCATATCATTAAATTTTATTATTATATAGAGACATCTTACTTCAAGTTATATACTACAAGTATTAAATAGATTTAGGGTTTTAAGACTGACCAGATGGACAACTCCATTTAAAAATTTGTAGAATCTGTAGTAAACACAAGATTATATAAAATAAATAAATTTAAAATTCGCGCCACCTGACTAGCGTTCGTTCTCTCTTGCGCTTACAACCATTAAGTTCAATTGTTTTTAGTATTGGAATCAAGTTGGTAGATTCGAGTTATGGCAAGAAATGTCATAATTATACTCTAACAAACAAATGAAGGATCTAGGTCGCCGAAATCACGAGAGTTAACTTGCATACCGTATCGCGAATCACGCGGGCAACGTACGTCACTGACAGTTTTAACAGCTTATATAATATCAGTGTTGCTTAAAATCTGATCTTAGACTTTATGTGTTTACCAGGTGGTGATCACGCGGCGACCTAGATCCTTCATTTGTTTGTTAGAGTATAGAAAATTACATTTTTGCTTGGAATCTTGTGTTTACTACAGATTCTAAAATATAGTATATGAGCAAATAGTAACTCCATCAAAGGTGCCTTTGTAATTTTGAACTCATGTGTATTATAACACCAGAAAATTATACAAAATAATCAGAGTCCTTTGATAGTGACAGTTGTTATTAATTTGATATAATTTTCTGGTATTTAATACACTAGGCCAAGAGCCAGCAACATATTTCGAGTTGTCATTTCAACAGTCGTGAAAATTTGGGTACTAAATCTTATATACCTGCTGAACACCAAAAGTCAATTCTGGCAGCCCCCTGCGGCCGGGTTATACCACCCCAACATTACTAAGAGGGTGAAAAATAAGATTCTCTCTCTAACCCGCAGGCCGCTATATAACTGTCTCGCTCGCACTAACATGTAAACCTACATATACCTACTTTATTTATTGTGTCAAAATTTCAAGACTTTTTAAATAACACAAATGTCACTTTTTTAAATCAACATTTACAGCGTTTGGCAACATTTAGAAGGGGAGGAAATGTTCTGGCAATATTTTTTATAAATAAAGAATACTATCGAAAGTAACCTCCTGAAATTTCATGACTGTTACTTTAAATAAATTGAATCTTATTTCTCACCCTCTTAGTAATTTTGGGGTAGTATCCCGGCCGCAGGGGGCTGCCAGAATCGACTTTTAGTGTTCAGCAGGTACATAAGATTTAGTACCCAAATTTTCACGACTGTTGAAATGACAACTCGAAATACGTTGTTGGCTCTCCGTCTACACATGAGTTCAAAGTTCCAAAGGCACGTTTGATGGAGTTACTTTTTGTTCATACTATAGTTATTTATGATACAAGGACGAAAATTACAATTTTTTTTACGAATACGTGAGTCGCCGAACGAGCGAATGTGAGGCCATGAGTCTAAAAGAAAATATTTCGTCCATGTGTCATACATTATTTTTTATTCGACTATAATCAGTTTTAATGAATAAATTAGTATTTATGTTAAAATACATCAAGCAAGTTATTCTTTTGTTTCGTTTCTTTTCTTTCGTCTAGTAACCTTTGACAAGCGTATTTTACCACAGATAAAAAACAAATGAATATTATTATAAAGCTGTCATAAGTTTTCTACTTTCGATGTGTCTATAGTAAGTGTTTTGATTTACATTTACTTTTAAAAATTATTTAATATAATATTTATAATTATAAAGGATTTTTAAAAAACCTAAATTTCTTTATAATTTAATCATACGGCAAGTAGTTTAGTATCAATTTACGTCAGGTATCGTTACCTACTTTACCTTAATCACATGACAGGATGGGCTTACAATGCTCAACATACAAAATGAAAATGTAGATAATACTTCTAAACATTAAACATTCTCTTAAACAAGGGTCCGAAAAAAATGCAGGCCAAGGCCGCAATCAAATACTAGTAAAATCCACCCTTTTGACGTAAATTTTGTATATAACCTTTTTGTATATATTTTGATATAATAAATAAATTTTATAATAACCAAAATTCACGTAAAACCAATACTTCACGAGATATTTGAGAAAAATCAATTTTCACGACTTTTGACCTTCAATATTTTTTTGCGAACACGATTTTGCGATGGACTTTTTACACAGTGTTTCTTATAGCGATACAAAGAAAATTCCGAAGGAAAATCTTCACTTGGATTTTTTCAGAAGATGGATGCTAAAAATACTGGACTAGAGGATGTTAGCTGTTACCTATAACAATATACATGACTTATGGAACTAATCGAAAAGAAACTGAAGATGGGACCAGTGGCGTGCATAATGATTACTTTAGGGGGTCATTACTAATATTTTTGACCACCGATCGAAATAAAATTGATATTATAATGGGTGTTAGAGACGTGATAAATTTCTTTAGGAGGCTGTTATATATATTCGTTCGGGGGTCATTACCAATATGACATGTTCACCGATCGAAATACAATTAAAAATGGGAGTCAGTGGGGTGCATAAAGATTTTATAGTGCGGCCGTTATCAATATATAACTTATGACCACCGATTGAAATGAAATTGAAAATAAGAGACAGTATGATACATCGTTTTTTGTTTTTGATATGACTTAGGGGCAGTGATCGAAAGGAGACTGAAGATTGGGAGACCAACAAAACATTAAATAAAGCAGGATTTACCGCTGGTTAAATAATATATAAAGGTCAATGTGTTACAAGCCTACAACGATATGACGAATATTTACAAATGGAAACTATTAATTGAAACTTAAATTGGACAGTGGCAAGGCCATCTTTCTCCGAAATTGCTGTAAGAAGATGCATGAAGCTTGCTTGCTTATAATCCTAACGATAAACCAACAATAAACTTGAAAAATATAGTAACCGCTTTTACAGAAAGTAATTTAAAAATAAATAAAACATCCAAAGACCATTTAGAGATTGTTCAATTTAATATTTGACGCATCATGTGAAGTGATCAATAATTATGATGTGTTGAACATCCAATTGCTTAATAAGTATGTTGTGAATACCATCCAATTTATCTTATAAATCTTTTGTCGCTATCGCATTTTGAACTGGAAAATAGTACCTATATTATTTTATAAGGAGCTAATGTTTAGGGCGTTAGTTTGACTGCCAAACGTAGTGAGGTCAGGCAAAATAGTCGCAACAGGAAATGCCACTTTAGCTCCGCATAAAGTATGTTATTTTATCTTCAAACGTAAAGGATGAATTAAAATGTAAATTTTCGCAAGAATTATTTTTATTAAAATTTTAGTGAAAAGTATACAATGAGAGAACGTAGCGTTTTGAAAATTACATCCATTTGATTCACCACCGGCATGTAGAATACTTTATCTGCTGCTTGTAACGGCAGATAAAGTACTTTTTCTTCAAACGTCAGTAAAATGTGACATTATACTGCTGGATTGACAGTACTACAGTGTCACTTCGTTGCCATGACACGTAAATCACTTTTCATTCTCCCCCTTTACGAAAGTGTAACTTTCTATCTTGATAAGGCAACCGAAAGCAAAAGTAAAACATGCGAGGTGGTTGCTAGGTATAAAAAACTTTCGGTCCCTGGACAACGAAGTAAAACTGTCATTTTTTTTAAATATAATATTATAAGGTGGCTTGTTGTCAACGTTACCTTGGTAACAATACTGCTGTATATACAAACATTATTTTATTATAATCACTGAATCATCATTTTATTTATTTATTTACGGTGATTAATAAATGTCAAGGGAAGAACGAAAAGTTTAAAACATTACACGTTGCAAAAGCCCTTTCAGGTGCTAGGTGTTTTTAACTAACCTCGGCCATGCTTACGCTTCGCCTCGGCTAATAAAAACCACCTTAATCTAAAAGTAAACTTTCGCAGCTTGTAATGTAAATAACTATTACTGCCGCTCACGAGCATTGTATTAAAATAATTCATGAATTTCAATTTTCCTTAAATATTTTTCTATTATCTACGTTTGAAGAAAAAATAGTATATATTATGCAAAGCTGAAGTAACTTTATGCGGCTCATTTGTAATTCAGGCAAACCAACAGATTCCCCGCATAAAGTCTTACTTCAGCTCTTTCTAATATAATATACTATTATCTGTCGGGGCCGATGAACGTCAAAAAAGACAGACTAAAGGTAAATACTCACAGCAGCGGATCCGCAGGCGGATGTCATACGATTGGTCAGTTTGAGTCGATTTGACTCAAACTGACCAATCGTATGATATCCGCCTGCGGATCCGCTGCTGTGAGTACTTAGCTTTAAACAAGGTCCGTTGATGCATGCATATTATATCCATAGTAAAGATTGTCCCACCCAAGGTCCATTCATGTGTATGTATACCTAGTACACATACATAGGTCATCTCATCAAAGTTTTAGACGGCCATATTTGAGCCCAAGTTCGATGTCAGTTTCTGACATAAGTAAACCGCCAAAGTGAAAAAGTGGGGAATAATGGAAATTGTGCCTGTTAACAAATCCATTTTTATGAAACGTTGCCTCATCAGTGAACAAAACATTGTTGAAGAATGTATCATCGTCTTGCATTTTACCTATGGCCCAATTACAAAACTGTAAACGTTTTAGAAAACCGTCATCAGTTAATTCCTGGTGCATTTGAACGTGATATCCATGAAACTTATTTTTCTTTAATATTCGACCAACAGAACGTCTACAAATTCCTACAGATGAACTCACTTCTCTCTGACTAACATGGGGATTCTCAATCGTTGCCAGCACAACAGATAACTCATTTTCTTCGTTCACAACATTGTTAATTCGTTCACTTTTTTCATACTGTACATTGCCGGTCCTCACAAATCTATCGAGCAAGTTTTGAAAGCTGCGAACTTTAGGGAGCCTTCGTTCAGGATACCGTTAGTGGTAAATTCTGCGGGCAAGCAAACAACTTCTTTCCGACTCACCCAAAACAAAAGTCATGTCTACAAGTTCTTCATTACTAAATTAATTTTGATAAACTAAAACACCTACTAGAACTAAACAATAATGGTTGATTACTGCGAAAAATGTACGTTTTGCATACGTGCACAACAATTGCTATATGCTTTAATGTTTTGTTGAACAAAAACAACCACCACACTTGACAACTAAATAAATAATTGTTTTTAATTGTGTACTTCTTGCAGTGTTTTCTCAATAAATCAAAAGTGGTTACGGCCTGGTTTATATTAAATAAAAATATTATATTAAAAATATTGTGATATAAAATGGCGGGCACCGTGGCAACGCATCGGCCCGACTCTAATTGAAAGGTCTCTAGTTTTTACTAGTTTTTAGCTAGTTTTTAGAAGATGATGAATAATAGTACAGTCGTATAAGGTGAACCTCGGCATGAAAGTAAGAAAGCTGTATTTTTGCATGAACCTTTGTTTTGACGTTCTGAAGACTAGCTAAGAGGTCTCCTAGAACCTCGTGTCTGCGTTGCAAGCTATTAAAGAGCAAAGGTCGCAAAAATCGGGTTTTCTTAATTATTTCGTTTTCTCCGCGTCCTTTAAGGTTAATATAAAACTTGTAGATCATAAAATTATCTACAATTTTTATCTCATGCATTTTGTCGTATGATCAACCGTTCTCGAGATATAGCGCGGAGAGTGGCACGCGCGCATTTTTGCATGCCTTCACTGGATATGAAAACTGCAAATCATTAAAATGTTCGAGAAACACCCCAATTTGTACCAATCAGCTCAATTATTCCAACAACTTCTTCTGCAATTGCAAGAAAGGCTGTGGCGCCAATGTGGATGCAGAAAAGCAGGGTTACAATGATCCACAGTTTGTGTATATATACTCTGTATTGTTATTGTAATCGTACTAATTAATAATTTGATCACCTATTAAACTTGAAGCGTTGACGTATTTAAGCTGGGCTAGCATATTTCCAAGGGGTTTTTACAGAACTAGCCTTTTAAGGGAAGGCTAAAACGGAAAGGGGTCAGTTTTGTGAATTAACCTTTTATCTTGGAGGAAGGGTAATCCATGAGAGGTGGTGCTATGCAATAATACACAATAACAAAAGGAACAATAAAATTTAAAAAATATTTTTTTAACAATAGTTTGCGAGGATTAGATGCAAATTTTCTAACTACAGCTTCCACTAATTGATGCAGGTTAGAACGAAATGGAGAGATGTACCAAACTTTTTGATATGTTTTTTAATCTACAACCTACGTTTATTGGGTATGACTATGAGCCATATGAATAAAACGTAGCAATTGCTTTTCCTATAGTATTAATAAAACAGAAAAGATATCATTTCTAAATTAGCAAGAGTAAGATAGAGATATAGTAAATGCATTTACTACATTTTATTCATATGACTCTATATCTTGTGTAGTAGTACATCTATGCTATTTTTTAATTAGTTTTTCAAAATGTTGTTAAGTTTAAATCTTTCATGAAATATGAGTAAGTAGGGCTGGAGACAGTAAACGCTATTAAATATTTCAATTTATTTATTTATATTGTTGTTTTATTTTTCTATCTTGGAAGGATATTACTTATAAAATTACGAAGAGTGGTTCGAGATTTTTAAATTGTAAAGGTAACTTTGCAGCTCTACGTTTATACGTTTCCGGCAATACGTTTACCAATCAATTCTATGCATCGATCTGAACACTTGGTTAGTCGAACGGACAAACGCTACCGTATAAACTTTATATTCTAAGGTATAAACGCATAGCTGCAAAATAATAAAATATTTAAAAATTAATATCGGGTGTTCAAAAAACAATTTCAAACTTTGTATCCAGGGAATACCGATATTTCGTGATTTTTAAATAGCAACCTACATTTTTCCTTCAGTTTTATTGCATTCTACGTTCGGAATTAAGGATATTATGTATTTCTTATACATATTTACTTTATTTGTATTTACTTGTACTGATATGTTAAATTACATTCTCTCCTGGACTTAAAATTAGTCTTAGTTGTATTTAATTTGTTATATCATGTTACAACTTATTCACCTGACAAATGTGATGTAGGTACAGAATTGGGTACCAACCGATTGTTTCTACTAATATTCTCTACAGAAGTATGTTTCCCACAAATTGAGTGTGATTTGTCGATTTTTTTCAGCAGGCAGTAGATGTATCTTCTCATTTTCAACTATATAGAAATACCATTAACAATCCGTGTTAAGTATTGGGGAATTCATCTCGATACTAAACTGGAGAGAACACACAAATAAGAAGCGAAAGCAGATAGAACTTAAATGCGAGAACTGTTGTACTGTATGATGGACAGAAACTCACGAATACCAATAGATAATACAGGGTGTAACTGATACAACTAGAAACCTGGTAGAGCATATTTTCCTTATGAACATGTGGTCGCATTTTGCAGGTAGCGTGGTAGTTTTCGAGGAATCGCATTTTAAATTTTAAGTACGCCTATTGTGCTCACATTAGATTAAAAATACGAAACAAGCAAACTAAAAGTTTTTTAAAATGTGAAATAAAATAATGGGCGTATTTCAAATTTAAAATGCCATTTTCTTAAAAACTAGCAAGAATCAACCACATGTTGGTAAGGAAGATGTTCTAGATCATTACAGCTACCTCCCCATTACGAGGTTTCTAGTTATATTAGTTACACCCTGTAAATACAATCGCTAGCAAATCCAGCATATATATAATACAACGAGCACAATCAAAGATGCTAAGAGCAATAGTTGACGGTTCATGATATGCTACAAATCAGATGTTACATTAAAATCTTCATATCCCAACAGTTCAAAAGAAAATTCAAAAAAGAAACTAGAAACTAGAAACACACACCAATATCGTATTACAGCCACTAGTGCAGATGGGAAATCGCAGAAGACTAAAAAGAAAATGGGCAGTAGACTTGATATGAGGCAAAGAAGAATAACAATGGCGAAGCCTCATCAGCACAATTGTGAGACGTATTAACCAGTATCCCAACCAGCAAAATAAAAAAATTCAAACTATTCCCTCGGATGAATAATACTATTGCACTTGGGGGGTGCAGAAAGGGCAAAAACTCAAGTATTCTAATTTTCCATTTTTATTGTTAATTCTATTTGAAAAACTAATTAAAAAATAGCATAGATGTACTACTACACAAGATATAGAGTCATATGAATAAAATGTAGTAAATGCATTTAATATATCTCTATCTTACTCTTGCTAATTTAGAAATGATATCTTTTCTGTTTTATTAATACTATAGGAAAAGCAATTGCTACGTTTTATTCATATGGCTCATAGTCATACCCAATAAACGTAGGTTGTAGATTAAAAAACATATCAAAAAGTTTGGTACATCTCTCCATTTCGTTCTAACCTGCATCAATTAGTGGAAGCTGTAGTTAGAAAATTTGCATATAATCCTCGCAAACTATTGTTAAAAAAATATTTTTTAAATTTTATTGTTCCTTTTGTTATTGTGTATTATTGCATAGCACCACCCCTCATGAATTACCCTTCCTCCAAGATAAAAGGTTAATTCACAAAACTGACCCCTTTCCGTTTTAGCCTTCCCTTAAAAGGCTAGTTCTGTAAAAACCCCTTGGAAATATGCTAGCCCAGCTTAAATACGTCAACGCTTCAAGTTTAATAGGTGATCAAATTATTAATTAGTACGATTACAATAACAATACAGAGTATATATACACAAACTGTGGATCATTGTAACCCTGCTTTTCTGCATCCACATTGGCGCCACAGCCTTTCTTGCAATTGCAGAAGAAGTTGTTGGAATAATTGAGCTGATTGGTACAAATTGGGGTGTTTCTCGAACATTTTAATGATTTGCAGTTTTCATATCCAGTGAAGGCATGCAAAAATGCGCCCGTGCCACTCTCCGCGCTATATCTCGAGAACGGTTGATCATACGACAAAATGCATGAGATAAAAATTGTAGATAATTTTATGATCTACAAGTTTTATATTAACCTTAAAGGACGCGGAGAAAACGAAATAATTAAGAAAACCCGATTTTTGCGACCTTTGCTCTTTAATAGCTTGCAACGCAGACACGAGGTTCTAGGAGACCTCTTAGCTAGTCTTCAGAACGTCAAAACAAAGGTTCATGCAAAAATACAGCTTTCTTACTTTCATGCCGAGGTTCACCTTATACGACTGTACTATTATTCATCATCTTCTAAAAACTAGCTAAAAACTAGTAAAAACTAGAGACCTTTCAATTAGAGTCGGGCCGATGCGTTGCCACGGTGCCCGCCATTTTATATTACAATATTTTTAATATAATATTTTTATTTAATATAAACCAGGCCGTGTAACCATTTCTGTACTTTTTAAATTTGGCGCAACGTTTTGTGATACAAAATGGCTTCCTTGACCAGACTCTAATTGAAGGGTCTCTAGTTTTTACTAGATACGCTACTACTTCAATTAGAAGTCTGGCCAATGCGTTGCCACGGTGCCCGCCATTTTATCTCACAATAGAGTCAACGACATGGATTTTGGCATTTTACTGCTAAATAATGTTTTATATACACAACCCACTATTTCGTGTTTTTTAATTGAGTCAAATACCGTCTCTTGCGTGCCAATATTTGGCCGTGTAACCATTTCTCCACTTTTCAAATTTGGCACCACGTGTTGTGATATAAAATGGCTGCTTTGGCCAGACTATAATAAAGGGTCTCTAGTAAAAACTAGAGATCCTTCAATTAGAGTCTGGTCAATGCGTTGCCAAGGTGCCCGCCATTTTATATCACAATGTCTTTGATATAATATTTTGATTTTGACATTCTAATTATAATGTATTTTTACTGCTAAATATGTTTTATATACACAACCCACTATTTCGTGATTTTTAATTGAGTCAAATACTGTTTACATGCGTGCCAATATTTGGACGCGTAACTATTTCTGTACTTTTCAAGTTTGGCGCCACGCGTTGTGGTATAAAATGGCTGCATTGGCCAGACTCTGATTAAAGGGTCTCACGTGGAGCAAACTTGACACAAACTTTAATAAAGAAAAAATCACTACAAGCGTTTTCTTACGTCAATTTAATAAACACTTTTAAAAACTTAGAATTTCGTGGATGTATAATATTAAATATGATCGATTTTACATAACATGCACGTTCATTATCAAATTAACGCTAAATTGTGAATATTTTTGTGAATTGTTATAATCAAACCTAAGATTTATTGCAAAACTAAATGTCAAATCTGGTAACTTTCAATACTGCCAACACCAGTTCTGATGCTTTTGCCCCAGCGGCGAGATCAATCGTTGTCGCTACTATTTGAAAATAAAGGGGCTATAGTAAAAACAAAATAGCAACGCCCCCTAACTACAAGAAATCAACCTACCATCTTTAGAGAAACTGTAATAAACATCACTAACAACATATTAATTAAATTACCAACTTTACAGAAACTGTAATAAACATTCCTAACAACTGCTAATAACACAAAATCAAATACCAACTTTAAATAAACTGTAATAAATATCCCTAACATTTTATATTTAACCGTTAGATCTAAATAGTTGTTATTTTTAAAATCAATTTTATATTTTGCCTGAACCTGTATGTAATAACACAACTAGGTAAATAAACCAAATTGTAGTTTGAAATCGTTTTAAAAATTTACAAACGGCCTAATGTAATTATTGTCCCCAAATAAATTTTGTGTAAGGTTCGAATTCTAGCGGACTCATGCGGCATTTAGAATGCATGCACGGATCGTATTTAAAAAATATATTGAAAGAAATATCGTACCCTGTGCCTTAACAATTAAATATTAACCAATTAATTTTAAATTTTGCAAAACAAGGAATTCGAATGAAATTGTATGTATCTCAATAAATCACGGAAGATGGAATATGAATTCGAACTATTGCTAATAATATTTATCATGTTCTTAATCAGGAAAAATGTTTTATAAACGCTATGAATAATTAAAACCTTACTGACAAACAATACAACACTAAACAGCAAAGGACTTGGCATAAAAGAGAGGGAAAAAAATAATTTTATGATAGGAGAATTTATTTATGTACCGCTGTGCTTTTCATTAAATAATTTGCAATTATTTCCCAATGGGAACTTCTGGGATAATGTGATTAGAGAATAGAGAAGTGTTAGGTAGTTATGTGAAATTACTATCAGAGATTCCCGGGACTTCCGGAAAAAAAGTCTCGAGTCCCGGGAATAGCAAAATTGTCGAGACCTAGAAACCCTACTGCGTACCCAATAAAAGGAGTGTTCAGAACCTGAAGCTGAACGCAATTTACGTGTTTCGTCACGATACCACATAACCTATAAAATCTTATAATCCGTCCGATGACTTTGTGAGGTTAGCATAGTTAGTACTAACGTAAAGGTTGCTCTATTATTCTTTAAGCATATAAGCATAATTTTAAGCATGCATAACAAAAAAAAAAGCAACTAATGTGTTGAGTTTCAGGTCATGCAAAATTGTTAATCAGTGAGTCCGGGCAACTGTTGCAACGGTGCTAGTGTAAAATCCAGTAAGCAAGTCACATATTATTTTGCTATCGGATAATATGAGGATCAACAAATGCTAACTGTCGCTTTAGATTGATCATTGTTACATGGAAGTGATGGAGTCTACATCAAGTGGTAGTAGCATTAATACCTTATTTAATATTTGCAAGCATTTGTCTTTTTTTAGGCTCAATCAATCTCGGTAGCAGTTACAATTTTGGCGATGAGAAGATGATTACCGTAAAGAATGAAGTAGATACTAAAATCTCATCTGAATTAATAGACCATACAGGCGATCAAATTGATACAAACACTGTTAAAGATGAAAAGTCATTTAAGTGTAATATATGTTCAGAAAAAGATGATCTTAAAAACCATACTTGCAGTGCCAATATTCACACTGGTGAAAAACCATTTGAATGTAACATATGTAATTACAAATGTTCAATGAATAGTCTTTTACAAGAACATATGCTTACTCATGCTGGTAAAAAACCCTTGGAATGTAATATATGTAATTACAAATGTTCAAAGAAAAGTCATTTGCTCCAGCATATGCTTATTCATACTGGTGAGAAACCATTTGAGTGTAACGTATGTAATTCTAAATTTGCACACCAAAGTACTCTAAAGCAACACATGTGTGTTCATACTGGTGAAAAACTCTTCGAATGTAAAATATGTAATTACAAATGTTCAAAGAAAAATAATTTGCAACAACATTTACTTATTCATTCTGGTGAGAAGCGATTTGCGTGCAACGTATGCAATTTTAAATTTGCATACCGAAGCACACTGAAACAACACATGTTTATTCATACTGGTGAAAAACCTTTTGAATGTAACATATGTAATTACAAATGTTCAAAGAAAAATAATTTACAACAGCATATGCTTATTCATTCTGGTGAGAAGCCATTTGTGTGTAATGTTTGTAATTCTAAATTTGCATATCGAAACACTCTGAAACAACACATGCATACTCATACTGGTGAAAAATTCTTTGAATGTAAAATATGTAATTACAAATGTTCAATAAAAAGTACTTTGCAAGAACATATGCATATTCATAGTGGAGAGAAGCCTTTTAAATGTGATATGTGTAATTATTGTTGTATTTATAAAAGCAGACTACAACAGCACATGCTTATTCATACAGGTGAGAAATCATTAGAATGTGGTATATGTGGTTTTAAATTTGCAAATAAATATAATCTACAAAATCATGTACGAAGGCATACAGGAGAGGTGGACAAACCATTTGAGTGTAACGTATGTAATTATAGATGTACAACCAAGAGCGACTTACAAAAGCACACACTTACTCATAGTGAGAAAAAACCATTTGAGTGTAATGTATGTAATAAGAAGTTTTCCGTCCCAAGGTATCTGAAAAAGCATTATTTGGTTCATACTGATGTGAAGCGTTATGAGTGTAATATATGCACTTATAAATGTAAACGAAAAGACAGCCTGCAAACACACATGCTTAACCATACTGGTGAAAAACCATTTCAATGTAATATATGCAGTTCTAAGTTTTCTCTTAAAGGCAATCTGCAAAACCATATTTATACTCATACTGGTGAGAAACATTTTGAGTGCAATAGATGCACATATAAATGTACGCGGAAAGATAGGTTACAAACCCACATGCTTAACCATTCCGATGAAAAACCATTTTAATGTAACATGTGTAGTTCTAAATCTTCTCTTAAAAATAATCTGCAAACGCATACTGGTGAGAAACCATTGACTGTCGTACTTGTAATTATAAATGTTCAAAGAGAAGTACTATTTTAAGGTGTATTCATACTGGCGAAATACCATAATTGTGTCATGTAATTATAAATTCTCATTTAAAAACAATTTCACAAGACATATGTAATGATTCAGTGAAACATCATTTGAGTCATCTAGATTCGATACCCGCTATAGCACATTTTTGGTGGTTTTGAACTAAATACGGTACTACTTTACAGAAAACGCTGATCTTTTTAGTGGAATTATCGTTAAGTTTAAAACCCATCTATAAACTTACTAAAACTGCATTTAAAGTTTACATTTACTTTCAAATATCGCTGTTCTTCATATAAATTATATATATATATATATATATATATATATATATATATATATATATATATATATATATATATATATATATATATATATATATATATATATATATATATATATATATATATATATATATATATATATATATATATATATATATATATATATATATATATATATATATATATATATATATATATATATATATATATATATATATATATATATATAT
The DNA here is from genome assembly GCA_929113105.1 of Agrypnus murinus. Lineage (NCBI taxonomy): Eukaryota > Metazoa > Arthropoda > Insecta > Coleoptera > Elateridae > Agrypnus > Agrypnus murinus. Next base: position 94,249,507 of record OV816031.1, on the reverse strand, counting down.
ATATATATATATATATATATATATATATATATATATATATATATATATATATATATATATATATATATATATATATATATATATATATATATATATATATATATATATATATATATATATATATATATATATTGATGCCTGTTAAGCTCTCACCTCCGTCATACAGAGGAGACGGCCTGACTTCCGGGTATTCCCGTGAATATATTGCTAAAAATTTGTTATATTTGTGATGAGGGGAACCTCTAGAATCCGAATCTCAAGAAAGGGGAAATTATTTCGCTTGTTTTATTTTGTCATATATAGAGTATACAGAAGATACGAACCGACCTCCAAAATGTATATATAAGAAGATACTTATAGTTCGCTGTTACCTCCAGCAACGCTGCCAAGTGTTCGGAGGTCAGAAGATACCACCGTTATGTGCAGTTATATATACAGAGCGTTGACTCCACATTCCATAGATACACATTTCATAAAAAGGTTCTCTTGTGGGTCTCCAGATGTTGAAATCGGGTGGTTTAAATTGCTCGCCGAGGGCATTTTAGTGGCCAGATAACAAAAGAAAACAAAGGAGCATTCTCGATTTACTTATTTTTTATTTTTTGAGTTATAGTAAATTGTCGTTTTTGTATTTCTTATGAATTGTTATTAAAGATATTAAAAAGCCGTTTCGACATTATTACAGCTTTATGAGTAGCACTGACTAGTTGAATGAGGCTTTTCTAATTATAATCATTGATTTCTGGTTTACTTCATAAATTTGTATTTTTTAAACGAAAAGTTTAGTAATTTGATTAGAAATACTTAGATCGGTGATATATTAGAAAGAAATTTCTTTCTATAATGAATTGAAAATATAACAAAACCAGAAAAAGGGAATTCTTTTGTTATTGTCAATAAAAGTCAATAAGAACGCAACCAGTACCAATATTGCGTATAATTAGTATAGCACATTTTTGAAATTTAGGTGTATTAGACATAAATCAGTTATGTAACGATACTCTTTTAATTTTTACGAAACTCGATAAGAGTTTAATATAAACAAATTAAATATTGTGTTTTTTACAACAAATGCTTGTTGTTTCCGAAGTCACGCACGTATCATGTAGGACCATTGAATTTCCCGTGATTTGATTAACAAAAAGAGTTACCAACTTTATTAACATTAAAACAAATCGAAACACAACAAATTAATCAACATTTTTATAGAATTTTTGCTTAAGACATTTTTTCCAGCATTACTTGATCTAACGAAATACAGAATACGTATGTTACACTGTTATACATGTACCTACCTCTTGTAAATTTATGTTTTAACTTATGTTTTAAATAAAGCACTTACTAACGACAAAACATGAACGTTTTATGGAACGTGTACTTTAAGTCCACATTAAAGACAGGTTTAACTTAATGTAGTCTTTTTTGATAACATTGTATAAAGCATAGATAAATAGTAGGTATATTGCGTTATCAGAATTAAAAGTGGCAGTTTATTTGACGCTTAATTATGTTAGCAATCGCGGCTCTCCATTTAAAACAAAATACCACTATAAGCTTTTGTTTGAAACAATGTTTATCAACCTTGGCACAACCTTAATATCCGAAAATGGCCTACTGCTAGACTAAAGTAGGGATGATAATTTGATACCAAGCTTGGTCTCAGACATGGAAAGATCAGAGTTACCCAATATTGGATGTTATTGGCTAAAACCTATACGTTATGCAATGTTTTGGACAATAAATGACACCGATATTGCAATAAAACTAAAGTTAGTCTTGGACCGATCTTGAATGTTAATGTAGTACCAAGGCTGGTAATTGAGAAACAAAGCAACTATTACACAATTCTTTTCCTTTAATGAATGCTAGTGCAAACAAGCAACGAAGTCTACCATTACTGTTTCGCCGTAACTGAATGCAAAGTCAATTTTTGTGTTGGATATAAAATGTTCATTAACAAAATAAATACGAAGAAATCGAAAATTCGTATAAATGATTAATGTCTTAGACTCTCAACACATATTGAGACCGTACAAACCTAACACTTTTATAGTGTACGTCTTCTTGTGCAAATATATATGTACAGTCGGTAAGTCAATATAGTTTACACTTTAGTCTTGCCAGTGTAAGTTTAAGTTCATAAAAATTCAGTAGGTTAGCAACCACTAATCCATCTTTACAATAAACCACATTTACAGAAATCTAGCAAAATATAATATGAATATTGACCCAACCTTAGCCGAAGGGTAAGAAACAGAAAAAGAAAGTTTTGGGTGATAAGTATGTAACCGGCAGTTGATATGTAGAGATTGACTAAGGGCCGGTATTATAAAACTTTTTACTTCCTAGATAAAATTTACTTTGAGAGTAAATTAATTTATTCTGTCAATTTGCATATTAAATTGACAGAATAAATTAATTTACTGTCAAAGTAAATTTTATCTAGGAAGTAAAAAGTTTTATAATACCGGACCTAAGACTAGCTAAAACAAATTAGCGAAATAGTATCTGATATTTGACTTTAGTATATTCTATGGGTAACTGGCATTGACCTAACGGGTGAAAATTGGCTGAAGCTTGGGCAAGTCGTAAGGAACCCTGATTCGGTTTCTGAACATTGGCTCCGACTTGTACAACGTTTAGTGAACCGAAAATTAGTATCAGGTTGTTGATTAACCTTCGAGTGACAATTAAACAACCGAGACTCAGAATCTGAAAATTGCTTGAAACGTGGGTGAGAATCGGTGCGTCCAACACACCGCTGGAAATATAGCGCTGCAGCAGCTTTCACAGCCGTCTTAGATTTAAGAATCACTCAATCAATAATATTGTTTGAAGTACATCATCATTTTATACATATACATACAAAACGCTTAAAAATAAATACATATTAAACATGAGTTAGAGAACCAAGATTTCAATATCTGAAAATTCGCCTACACTTTGATCAATGACGAGAAAATGACATTTGACTGTCCAGTATTCAGCCACGCTGGGGTTTATTCAAAGACCTTTGTTTTAATTTTTTTTCTTCTAATAAAAAATTGTTGGTATTGCTAGACTAAACTTCTAATCATAGTGAGGAGGTACTTTTACCCTAGTGGAAAAAAATAGTATGTATTATTTGGATTTAAAGTGACTTTGTTTGTTGCTATTTACGAGCGATAAATAACTCCGCCTAAATAATAGATAATAATCTTATCATGTGAACAACTCCGCTATAGGGTAAATACAAGTACTTTACTTAATTGGGCTCGATTCCTATAAGGAATCTAGAATAACTTTAGGAGAGCTCACGCATCCTAGCTGCGATGTGCAAACGGGTTTTTCAAATCAACTACGTATGTGGATTGTTTGACAATTACTTTAATTGTCATCATAATGCATCAATCCTAAATCCAAATATAAAATGCAGGGAGACAGGATTGGGCGATGAAGATTTTTCACCTATCTCTGCAAATGAGACTTGATTCCAACTCTTCTTATTTCATTATGTCGAGCTGTTAACAAGTGTCTAGTCCTCATACTAAGGTCTTCCTTGATCAGTGGCGACATAGATCTGGAGCTCATGTCCATTTCCTTCGCCAACAAACGAATAGGATAGGATGTTAGTACAGGATCTTTTTACGAATAGAATGTTATAAAAAGAACCATTTTTGATTTATAGTTATTTATGTTATAAATCCGGCAATGAAACTTTACAGAACGAGTTTGATCTCTGACGGAAGACAGAAGTCGCGTCTGAAATCTTGAAACGATAACTAAGGAGAATCATTTACAGGACCTATAACGTTTTTTTTCATGCGTTGCAATTTTTTCTCTTTGAACGAAAGTTCATTCATCCCCTGCTTTATAATAATCTAGTCATACTATATAGTAGAGTAAATTTTTGCAAAACACATGCCTAAGTTCTTATTTTTTTACTATCTAAAGATAGAGACTTGAGATTTTTTGTAATGCCTTCAGTACTGAACCAACATAAAATGTAATATGTTTAAAATGGGAGTTTTAACCCTCGGGGGGTTGAAACCCCCATTTTACACTCCCAATTTAATAACTCGGGAAGTTTTCCATTAACTTGAGTGAAATTCATGTTGGGGGTTTTTGGTGTTCCTGATTATGAGTCCAATGAGAAAATTAAGAAATACAAAATGGCGAACTCAAAATGGCGGTATTTGAGATTGAAAATGCGATTTACGCCCATGTTTCTATTGATTTTAGAGAAAAATCCAGAGTCAAAAAGTGTTTAGAATATAATCTTGCATAGGAATACACTATTTTGGTTACCTTATTATGTAACCCCCTTCAATCAACCCTAGTGGTCTTCTCAGTAGGGGAGAGTGAAGGGGTTACACAATAAGGTAACCGGAATTATGTATTCCTATGCAGAATCACATTCTAAACACTTTCTGGCTTTTTTCATTTTTCTCTAAAATCAATAGAACCGGCGTAAATTTTCAATCTAAAATACCGCTATCTTGTGTCCGCCATTTTGAATATTGTGATTTTCTTATTTGATTCATAATCAGCGACCTCACAGCTCCCTCCAACATAGTTTTTGCTCAACTTGGTTGAAAACTTCCCGAGTTATTAAATTGGGAGTTTAAAATGGGGATTTCAACCCCCCGAGGGGGCGTGTCCCTATTTTAAACATATTACATTTGATATTGGTCTAGTACTGAAGGCATTACAAAAGATTTCAAGTCTCTATCTTTAGATAGTAAAAAATAAGAACTTAATGCAGAAATTGACTCTACTACTAGGGTAGAGCGAAGGGGTTACATAATAAGGTAACCAAAATAGCGTAGTCCTTTGCAAAATCACATTATAAACACTTTTTGATTCTTTGAATTTCTCTCTAGAATCAATAGAAATGGCGTAAATCGCATTCTCAATATCAAAGGCCGTTATTTTAGGGCCGCCATTTTGGGTCTGCTATTTGAATTTTTTAATTTTCTCATTGGATTCATAATCAGCGACCCCAAGAACACTCCCAACATAAACTTTGCTCAATTTGGTTGCGTTATTAAATCAGGGGTACAAAATGGGGATCTCAGCCACCAGGGGAGGCGTGCCCCCATATTAAACATATTACATTTTATATTGGTCCAGTACTAAAGGCATTAGAAAAGATTTCAAGTCTCTATCTTTAGATAGTAAAAAATAAGAACTTAATGCAAAAATTGACTATACTAATAATAAAAATGCGACACTTTATGTTAAACTGACGTTTGTTTAAGCCTTTCAGTACCGTAAAGCTTTATGTCAAGATTATGACGTAAGGTTTTATTTTCCGCTACATATGGAATTTAATAGAAAATATGTTTTAGTCGTAATTATGTAAAAATATAAACAGTTAATATTTTTTACAAAATGAGTATTTCAGATTTATTCTTTCCTTCATCAAATGTAAACATAGAATGTCAATGAAAACTTTATTAACCGGGTAATTTGGTGAAATTTGCAAACTACATACCAAATGTTACATTATTTTGCTTAGTAAAATTATTTTTCTTTGAAAATTTATTAATTGCAATACTAAAAATATTGAAGATTTTAAAGATTTTAAATCTTTCTTTGTGGATGCGAGAATGAATATATCATATGTCATATGACAATTCCTAAAATAATAATTAAATAATAATAATCCAATAAATCCGAAATGATCATTTTGTAAAAAGATGAATTTTTTATTTATACATAATTACGACTAAAACTTATTTCCTATTTAATTTTTTTCATATCTCAATGAAAGTCGTTTTCAATTCAAAACTTTTTAAATGAAATAGAAATTATTATTTTATTGTTCTTAAGTATCATTAACTATTTAAAAATGACGTACAATTCAAGAGATCCCTTAAATTTTCTGAGTAGCTTACAAATATTTATTTAAATGCTGCTACTATACCCAAAAAGTGTCTGTAAAAATTCAGGTAGCGTGAAATGGCCGAAACTACGCCAGGGGTACTGGTTTCGATGGAATTCTATATACCTGAGTGGTTTAGGTCTTGTACACAACGTTGCCAATGTGCGGAGCCTGCAACGTACCGTACATGATACAAAAAACAACATATACAGGCGGAGGTGACATCGTATTGGCAATTATACAACTAAGAGCGACGGCAACGCCAGCGATCTACAGCTGAACTAAAAATTAAATTTGTGAGTATAAGTGTGACGTTATCACCTCCAGACAAAAATTTGAATTTAGGCTTCTAACACCATCTATATGCTTAAACAGTCGAAAACAGGGCAAAACGTTGTCACCTCCGAAAACGGAGGTCACAACGTTATATATGAGGTGACAACGTACGCTGGTTACCTACTTTGGAGGTGACAAGGTACCCTTTATCAATATATATATATATATATATATATATATATATATATATATATATATATATATATATATATATATATATATAAATATTCAAAACTAGTATATATGATACTAGTTTTGAATATTAGTTCTCCTGAAATGTTAAGTGAAATTACTATAGCAGCTTTTGAATCTATTGTCCGTGTCACGTTGGGACTACAGTGAAGGAAAGATAGCCAATGTATTTCTTATGGGAGTTTGTGCTTCGTTGTTGCCACCTATTTCACTGTATGAATCTATAGAAATGTGGATTAAGATTCCAGAAGTTCTAAACCTTTGAAAACAGTAACCGAAAAAGTGTAATCGTAACCATACAAAAGAAGCATTTAAAAGAAAGTCTTATTAACATGTATTTGTTATTTTATTAAACATTACTTGGGATTTTTACATCGTACATGTATCTAAATATCTAATATTTTATTACTTATACTTTTTTGTTTAATTCTTTCGTCTTCAAATTCTTTTAAAATAAAAATAACGGCTGGTTAGCTTCTGTATGATCTTTTTAATCTTTTAATTCACAGGTAAATACAGGAAGCCCCAAACGTAATTTTAACGGTAAAATGATTTCATCATGATAAAATTATTCATTTGTTCAACTTGTTTCAAAAGAAACTTGCAAAAACGGAAATTTAGGATTAGCAGCAAATGCAAAGGATTTTAGTAAAAAATAAACCCTTCTGGCTTTTTCTACTTTTAATTCGCGGAACTACATATACAGTTTGTACTTACTGAAATTATAGTATAACATTTTTTGTCGGCACTATTATTTGTCACCGAACGCATATAAGCAAATTTCTTAATACAGAAATAATTATTTGGTTTCAAATTTTGATAGCTTGTGCGTTTATAGATCAGATTAAATTGCTTTTAAAGTTTTCAAACAAAAATTAAAAAACAATCAAGAGTTCCAAGTTTTAATAAAAAAAACTTTTGATTTGAACTTTGATTGAATAACAATCAAGAGTTTAATTTTCTTAATAAAAAAATCAAGTATCCATGTAACAAGTGACTTAGCGTTAAACTTATGACAGTTCTTCAAAGAATTCTTTCTTTTATTAAAACTTGGAACTCTTGATTGTTTTTTAATTTTTGTTTTAAAACTTTAAAAGCAATTATCTCGGAAATTTCTTAATACAGTATCATACTTTTATCAAAATTAGGGTTTCCATTAAAAAAAATTTTTGTTATCGTCATAACTCGGAAACAAAAGACGATCTACAAATAACGATTACACTAAAATATGTCTCCTTTAAGATAAAAATCGACGTGTTCGAGGATTTTTCTCAAAAATATTTAATAAAAGATTTATTTCGATAGTTCCAGACTTTATGTGCGCACTACATGAACAGCAGCCAATTTTGAAATTTTGTTTTACTACTGCTGTCAGAAGAAGTGACTACCTGCAATATAACTTGCTCAAACAATAGGGATTATAGAGGTTTATGCAGTTACAACTACAATATTTAGAAAGTGTTTTTAAAAGTTGCTTGCAAGATGTTTGGCAACCCCGTTGTCCATAAGAACACACTGTAGTCTCAATGTGAGATGATCAATAAACGACTCATTTATCTGTAACATTTTTAATTTTAAACTTTAAAAATATGTTTTGAATAACATGAGTTGAGTCATGTGCAGATGTGAAGCTATTTGATTTACATATTTATAAATGTTCACAGAAAACCAAACTGCAACTACATGTGCGTAGCACTCAGAATGTTGAGAATCTGATGTAATATGGGTAATTGCAAATGATCAGAGAAAGACTCATTGATCTAAAATCAAAAATCAAAGAGACTAATCATCTAGAAAAGAGGTGTGTATCTGGAAACTTTTTTTTGACATTTTTATGTATAATTTCTTTTATCTATGTTGAATATAACATGTTGATGTTGAATATTGAATTCATTCATATGTTGGCCCAATATTCCCTCAAAGCGATATGCAGATGAATTTTGTAAATTATCAATCGATGAACCATCTTCGTATGCAGAAGCCTTAAATGAACCATCTTCGTATGCAGAAGCCTTAAATGGTCCTGAGGCTGATAAGTGATTATTTGCTATAAACGAAGAATTAGCATCGATGTATAAAAATAATGTTTGGGACATAGTAAAACTACTACCAGACAGCAAAATAATTGGTTGTCGATGGGTATTTAAAAAGAAACTAGCAGATGATGGAAAGATAGTTCGCTATAAAGCCAGGTTATTAGCGCAAGGTTTTTCACAAATTCCAGGAATTGATTTTGATGATACGTTTCCTCCTGTTATTTGTTACGAAACAATTCGAATTCTCCTTGCACATGCCGTGCATAGTCATATGATAATAAGACAATATGATGTAAAAACATACTTTTTCTATCTTGCGTCTATAATAAAGCTGTTAAAGCACCCAAAACAGTGCGTTAATAGGTCATTTGAGTGCTTTAATAGCCCAACTTTTTCAAAGTTGGTAGCACTGAAAAAATAAATCAAAAAAACAGAAAATTGACAAAAACTTTACTCAATTTTCTGCGTCAACCAATAAATTTTCAAATGTCACATCAGTGTTGTCAACTACCACAAAAATCCCTAAATCTTGAAATTGCGATTTTTTTTATTTAAAAAGGACGGATTAAAGACGCAAAATAGAAAAAATAGCATAAAAGACTCGTTTCATAAGTCATTATTGCACTCGCCCTTTAGAAAACTCGCCGCTTGGACTCGTGCAATAAATATTGCCTTATGGAACTCGTTCTTTAATATACTATTTTAAATGGATACCTTGGACACAAAATATATATGAATGTACCTAGTGATGGGCGACGGGAATATTCCCGGTGAGGAATATTCCCCGTCGGGAATTTAATTTGGGAATTTATAAAAATCGGCGATAAATTCCCGAAAAATGGAAATTTATTTTTTATACTCCACTAAGTAAACGTACGTCAAAGCATACACCACCTAATACAATTCATTCTCGTAATTTGGCCAATATCATGTATCTAAACGTCATCTTATCCAAAAATGGAAAATTGATAGTAGTTTTAGGCGAAAACCAAGAAGTACTGTTTAATGTAAATAATATAGTATTACACACCGAATAAGTATATGGTTCTGCTTTGGGATAATTATATTGCCAGTTCAGATTAATTAATTAAGTGCTAGTTAATGTACCAAACATCCCAGTTACTTACAGGGCTCGTCAGTTTATCTAAGCAGGTGGCATGTCCTTGATCACAGCTATTACTGAGTTGTGTTAATGGCTTGTAGTATTACTAAGTTGTACTTAGGACAATTATTTTCTGAAAGCATGACCACTATAAGGCACTTTTACTTCTATTGTACTTTTCTTCATTCGAAAGTGCGACACAAATTCTTCTTCATTACATATTGTTGTGTTATATGCAGTTAAAAATTTTATATAGGTAATTTGGTTTGCCTATCTTTCAGGCGTTCATAAACTAATCCATGTTAAAAGGTTTATTTTATAGTTTCAAAAGTACGGTTGAAGCCAGCTAAATACAGGAATTTAGATAAATACATCCTATTTGCGATATTTTCTTGTTAAAGTTACATTTCATGCAAGGATATTTAACGTTCCGATCTATTCATTACATAACCTCAAATTTTGAAAATAATTTTAGAAATGGGTTTCTTTAGTGGAATAATTTATTCATATTATGTTAACATGCATACAAAGTTTATATTTCAATAAAAGAATACTATTTAAGTGTGTATATAACTTTATAATTGTAATTTTTAATACAACGACTGGTACGTTGAAATATTTTCTTAATCTTCCGTCAATAGCTCAGATTTGATAAAATGCACCTATAATTAAATAAAACGGGCTATTATGAGTAGATTTGAATATATAAAAGTTACTTACCTTGCTTAATTTTCAAGAATGGGTGATTTTTCTTTTTACGGTTCCTAGTGTTGGTTTGTCGAGCCACAGTTCTAATTTAATTTATGTAGGTTTATGAAGTTATTGTTGGAGTTTTGTTGGTTAACATCTTGGCTGTGTAAGCTAGTTAACATTTAATCATTATTCAAGCCAAGTGGTGACCTAATTAAATGTATGCGAGATAAACGCCTCGAAGCGGAACGCCCACGATTGCAGGTGCAGTATCAAACCCACGGCCACGTGTGTGCATAACAAGCAGCTGCAATACTCAGAACTGTATCGAATGCATTTTCTATGGATTCCTAGAGGAAGTAGAACGCTATCATCACGTAGGCACAGCCCACGGCCACGTGTGGTCACTTGGAGGACTTCACACCCACAGAAAGGGTATATAAAGACCAGCACTTGATGGGACAGCTCAGACTGAGTTACAACGAAGCTTGGAAGATAGAAACGTTAATTGATGTTTACCTTCTTTCAAGCAATACTCCCAGCTTTAGTTAAAATTGTATAATAGTATTTAAGTGATTATGCAAGTGCATATTGTATAAATTCACTACGAATAAATATCCTATTGTACTTAACAATAAACTGTGTTTATTTTGTAACTTGGGCTCCGTCTTTTGCGTTTTTAAAATAAAGTACCATTTTTAAAAACGCCCTTCAACGACAAGAAACGTTAATTGGCGCAGTCGGTAGGATAGGCAAAAGGGCTCAGGACACCGTTTTTCGAAAATTAAAAGCACCGTCGAGTTCCTTGGCTTTTAAGTCTTCATTTGCCTATCGAATCAGCATCTGGGAACCAGCGATTCAAAGGACAAGCATCGCCTGAGACCCTAGCCGTTTCCAGAGCATCACCTGTACGTAGCATCGCCGTTTCCAAGGGACAAGCATCGCCCAAAGAACGCACAGCTGCTGCAGAAGCCTGACTATTGGAGTCATTCCTGACTATCGGAGTCATCTTAACGGCAAAATTCAAGCCAACAATGAAGATAGAGTAAGACACTAACTATCAATTATTATTGTTAAAGGCGCATTGCGCAAACAAATATCAAACAAGTTTACAAATTATATTCAAAAATCAAACAAGATTAACAATTTATTAATTTTAAGTTTAATACATACTAAACCCTTTAGATTTAAGATCACGTTGCTTGTAGTAAGCGAGACGGATTGGTGTATCAACTAGTGATACTTAATTTCCAGCCCACTTGCAAGCAATGGGTAGGCACCTTTAGATTTAAGATCACGTTGCTTGTAGTAAGCGAGACGGATTGGTGTATCAATTAGTGATACTTAATTTCCAGCCCACTTGCAAGCAATGGGTAGGCACCTTGGATAGGTCCTTACTAACATAAAAATCATTTTTGAATATTTCAAACTTTGTTAACAAATTTATAGAATTTTTAAGCATTTATTTTTAAAGTGCAAACGATTTACTAATCGTTTTCATGATTAATACTGATACGTCATCAGATAGCGAAACTGAATTACCAATTAACACAACTTTTGTAAGATCTGCATCACGACCGATAAGTTTACGTCCATCTAAATTATCGATCAGCAAGCAAAGCCATACTACAATGGCACAAGGTAATCAACCTCAAGCACAACCCCAAGTAACACCAGCCCCTATTGTCCAACAATGTGTAGGCTACCCACCTGGCTTTCATACAAGCCTTTTAAATGAAATTCCAACCTATGACGGAAACCCCGTCGAATTATCTGAATATATTCGAGCTGTAGAAGACATTTTCTGCCAATTTTGGCAACCACACGATCCAGTGGCTTATATCAACAGACTTTTACTTTCCTCAGCACGCAACCGCTTAAAAGGCCCAGCCTTAGAGGTCGTAACTGGACAAGTATTTGATTCATGGTATTCTTTAAAAGACACCCTTCTTAGTAATTTTGGAGACCAACGATCGGAACCGAACATCCGGATCGATCTGTCTCGTATGAGACAATTATCACGAGAATCTACCGTAGAATTCTATAATCGAATTAGATCCTTATTAGCCATACTAAATTCTAAAATTGCACTAGGCTCGGAAATACCAGAAATAAAAGAGTACCAAGCCCGAGATGCTAAAGATTTAGCTCTTAAGACCTATTTAGGAGGACTTTCCTAACCTTTTGGAAGTTTCCTTCGTAGTAGAGCACCAACATCGCTCGAAGTAGCCTTAACTTATATAAAAGAAGAACTGGACATACGATATTTTCAAAATACACAACAAAATAACTCACAACCTAAGTTTTTACCACAACCAGTTCCCCTAAGCAATTTCAATAAACCCCAACCAACTTTACAACCCCCTCAGTTTAAACCACGATCATACCAGAACGTATTGCCACAATTTAAGCCTAATTTTAATCCCACTCATCAATTCAAACCAAATATTAATACTACAAAATCAATTTAAATTTAATCCAGTAACTCAGCAGTTTGGAAATAATTCCCGACCTAATGTGTTTGCACCCAAAAGAGATTTTCAACCACAAAATCGGCCAGAATCAATGCAAGCTAGTACCATTCAACCGAGACCGATACATCCTAATACATCCATGAGACCCCCTAATCCAAATTTCAATCGAAATATAAATCAACCTAATTTTATTCGACCAAGTCCCCAACCACGAAATTTCCTTTCTGAAGAATTATATTCAACAGAATTTCAAGAAGAAATCTCACCTGTTAATCAAATTAACACTGACTTTGAATACGACCACTACGATGAGACCCACGGAGAAGAAATTAACGAAAATTTTCGCGAAGAAGCCTCGGAAAACAATTAAAATCTTTTACATTTAACCCTAAATCATCTTTACCTTTTATAATTACACCCCAAACAAATGAAAAGCTCTTACTAGACACAGGGAGTAGCAAAACTATCCTTTCACCCGAATTTGTTTATAAACATTACCCCGAATCCATTTTTGAATATCCTTTTGAAATTACAACCTCTTACGGTACAACGTATCATAATCAAGTAGCAACAGTTCCTATTTCCCTTTTACTCGATAAAATAGAAGGAAAACATTTAGTATACCTTCTTAATTTTCATTCCAATTACATTGGCATTCTTGGAAATGACTTGTTGAAGAAATTAGGAGCAAGAATCAATTTTCGTGGAAATTATATCCAACGAAACGGAAAAACCGTAGTACCATTCTTTTTCAACGAACCATCTCTTAAAGAAACTATATTAATACAACCATCCTATTTCGAAAATCCCGCTTCAAAGAAATCCAAAATTTTAAATACTTCAAACAACTTCACTCCGCAATTTGACCCAACATATATTAGTTTTAATCAACGTGAAAATAATTTTCCTTCACAAAATTTGTCGGAACAACATAAAAATGTTCAAGAAAAATTAGCTTCAAACAATGCTTATTATAACGACTTCGAAAATATTTTTCATTTTCCAAATTTTCTAACTCAACCAAATAGAGAAAACATTGTCCCGACGATAACTCAAGAATCAAATCCGAAGGATCAATCAAATTTAAATGATACAGAAATCTTTATTTCAAAACCTATTCGAGTCAAAATCAATAACCTTGACAGCTATAAAAATCAAAATTTACGAAATAGACCCAAAAAACGCAAATCTTATGAAGCGAAACTTGACCCAAAATCAAAACGGATTAAAAGCATACAGACCCCAATAAATAAACCACCCAAAAACTGTTTCCGCAAAACGAAGAAAAATACGAAATCCAACAAAAATTCAAGTCGTATTAACAAGGCCTGGCTGAAAAGAAATAACCACCAACTAATGGAATACCTAAAATTTCAAGATCAAAATAAACAAATAATCCCTCTTAGAATAAATAATAGACGATTTACATATTTAAAGCCCAAAATGAAAATATACAACATCCGAACCTAAAACCCTTTAAAAATTAAAATGACTATTAGCAAAGAAAATTGAAAACGATTTGAAACTAAAATATTTTTATAGACCCATCTACTTATTATATTATGTAAATGTGATGCTAATTAACAAAACTCCCTTTTGCAAAATTCAAATTGCACACATTGCAACGATAATAAGAGTAGATAGATCTTTATATTACGCTAACGTGACCTCCATAGTCACACTTACAGCGAAATCTATTTTTAAAACGAGACCAGCTGTCTGTTCATCTCAAGTTACTTACTGATAATTCTTGCTGCAAGGAATTATTAAATTCAAATGATTACTTTGATAAAATAAATAAAACTGCAATTAACAAATTTACTCTTTCAAATAATTTTAATAATTTAATTTACCCAATTTTATAAATACTTCTAACTAAATGTCAATTTCAGACAACTGTATTAACCCAAGAATATTTAAATGCATATAATAAACATACGTAATACATAAATTAATACCTTCTTCAACTTTGCTTTTAAAATAAAACTCATAAATTTTATGGTACTTAAAAATGATAGAAATTAAATCGAACCATACCTGAAAATAATTATTAGAACCATCAATGGAAAAACTTTCCTGGAAATCGTTTCCCAATAAAACAATTTTTATTTTAACATAAAAAGGACCAATTTCAACCTACAAATATTTATTTAAACTTTCTGAACTTCAACCATTCATCTGTATAATATATTTTAACATCGCCATACGTAATAAAAATTTAGTTTACCGCTAATACACCCCTTGATAATTAATGATGATACTATAAACATTGAAATAATCAAAAACTCCAGAACCTCATCCTAACCCTTACAATTTACAATGCTTTCTGAATACAAACTATTTTACCACGACAAATACATTCAACCACTATTGACATGGATTAATACAAGTTTTTAATCAACAAAATTAAAACAACCTTTAAATCTGACCCCTACGTCTAATCGCCCCTTTCACACTGTACACATGGACATATTTCACATCAATAATGAAAAATATCTTACTTTCATAGATTCTTATTCAAAATTCGATCAAACCTACTATTTAAAATCAAGTAACATCATAGATGTTGTAGACCGATTATTGCATTCCATTATAACCTATACCACGTCGAAAATATTAGTCGTTGACGGCGAATTCGATAAACAACCTCTAAAAAGTTTTGCTGAACTGCACAAAATTAAACTACATGTAACCACCCCCTATAACCATCAGTCGAATGCTACAGTAGAACGTTTACATTCTACGCTTCTCGAACATTATAGACTATTAGAAAACACACCTGAAGAAAGACGAATTTATTATTGTATCCTAGCCTATAATCGCTCAATTCATTCAAACCTAAAATATACCCCTTTTGAAATCTTATTTGGCCATACTGAAAGCCAAAACCCATTTGATACAAAGGCATTGCTAAAAAGACATGCTAATGACCTGATGATCTTTTCAGGACAATCAAGATCCTCTTCTTCATCTGGACCCTCGTTCACTGTGACGTAACGATTCACCAACTAATCGACAACCCCGGATTATACCCTTTAGTGCAAGGCAAAGCACTCATTAAAGAAAGCACTTGGACCTTAATTAAAACACTAGACTACTCTCCTTTATTAAATAATTATCAAACCCTCAAAATTAATTTACTTAACACTATTTCCTTATTAAACAATCAAGGATATTTACTTAAAGACATTGCTATTAGCCATGATAATCAATTACTATTAATACGACAATACTTAGACAAAGCTGATCAATTAGTCAATCAATTATTTCCTGACTTACAGACGCATCAAAGATCAAAACGGTCCCTGTTTGACGGTGTAGGTAATGTTATTAAATTCTTAACGGGTAACCTTGACGCTGACGACGGTCGACGCTATGAAGAACTTATCCAAAAATTGACAACATCTACCGATACTCAAAAAATTATCCTACAAGAACAAGCCCAAATTTTAAATGATACAATCAACACCTTCAAAACCAATATTGAAACCCTCGCACAGAACCAAAACCTTCTAAATCAAAATCTCAATAAAATCATTCTCAATACCACTGTGAAAATTCGAGAAATCATTGGAACCCTAAATACGTTTACTGTATTAGATCAATCAATTCAATCTTTACAACTATTTATCACCACATGTATGGATCTCGAAACCTCGTTAACCTTTGCCCAAAACCATCAGCTACATTTATCTTTAATTGATAACAACGATTTGTTATCGATACTATCTCAAATCTCAAACACTCTACAAAGACTACCTACCAAACAAACTTTGGATGTCCCATATCCCATTAACCATGAGAATCTACATCTTTATGAATCCTTAATTTGGATCAAGGCATATCAAAAGAACACCACACTCACTTTTATATACGAGATTCCTCTAATAAAACCATCCACAGAACACCAATACATAAGACTAATCCCATTTCCTGCTGCTCACAACAACCAATTCCAAATGGTCATTCCCATCTACAACACCATACTGTTTAATACCGACTTTAGCATTCCCATCACCGATAATCAATGTATGCAAATAACCCCTTCACATTATTTCTGTTCACAAACAAATTACTTCACAATCCCAAATTCCAAATTGTGCGAAACACAATTATTAGCCTTCAGGGAAGCACAAAACTGTCAACCTGTCATATTTGAATTGCATACGACAAAAGTAATAAAAATAAATCGATCCACCTGGATCATTAGTTCCCCTAATAAAACGATCATCGATAGCAGATGTATCGACTCTATAACACGAAAGACCATTACTGGATCAATATTACTCCATCTTACCAGTGGCTGTTCCGTTCTAATCAATCAAAACGAACTTTTGGCTACATTTCAATCATTTTCCCTAGAAGAGAAACAAATCGCTATGGCATCCATCGGAAAATTGCAACCCGATTCAGTCCATGTACCCGAAATTACAAAAATTGACCTATCACCTATAAATGTTCATCAATTAATCCAGAATCAAGCGAAATTAACAAAGGACATGTCTACACTCGAACGTATTACTCCTATCAGTTATACTCCATTACATTATGGCCCTTTAATTCTCACGCTGATCATGACTATCATAACAATAAGTCTTATCTTCTTTGTATACTACAAACGCAGATTATTTGCCACCAAAATGAATCTACTAACGTCACCCCTTAAAGAACCCGACAATGTAACTTTTAACGCAACTTCAAGTCCCCTGGTCCAAAGCAGATCACCTTTAACATAGCTATTATTGTTATTATCAATACTAACCTAATTATAATGACACATTAGTATTAGTATTATATATATATTATCATTGTTACTCTGTTCTATATTCATATTATGTATTCTATTATGTATCTATGTAATCTCCGTATACTAAGTACTATTTTATTTACTGTCTTATTATGCATGCTTGTTATTATCAATCTATTTGTGAAATGTGACACCTCCTACTTTTCATTTAACCAGTCACTTTATTATGACCACTGAAATATTCTTCTTCAAAGCATATTTCATTCTTGCGTGGGAGGAGTTAACATTTAATCATTATTCAAGCCAAGTGGTGACCTAATTAAATGTATGCGAGATAAACGCCTCGAAGCGGAACGCCCACGATTGCAGGTGCAGTATCAAACCCACGGCCACGTGTGTGCATAACAAGCAGCTGCAATACTCAGAACTGTATCTAATGCATTTTCTATGGATTCCTAGAGGAAGTAGAACGCTATCATCACGTAGGCACAGCCCACGGCCACGTGTGGTCACTTGGAGGACTTCACACCCACAGAAAGGGTATATAAAGACCAGCACTTGATGGGACAGCTCAGACTGAGTTACAACGAAGCTTGGAAGATAGAAACGTTAATTGATGTTTACCTTCTTTCAAGCAATACTCCCAGCTTTAGTTAAAATTGTATAATAGTATTTAAGTGATTATGCAAGTGCATATTGTATAAATTCACTACGAATAAATATCCTATTGTACTTAACAATAAACTGTGTTTATTTTGTAACTTGGGCTCCGTCTTTTGCGTTTTTAAAATAAAGTACCATTTTTAAAAACGCCCTTCAACGACAAGAAACGTTAATTAGCTGTATAAAGTTTTTGTAGTTCAATGTGTGTTTTTTTAGCCAATTCAATTTAAAAATGTTCACAGACCTGTGCCGATAGTAAAATTTCATTTTTAGTTAATTTTGTATCTTAAGTATTTGTTTTTTGATGTCAAACTAATGGGAAAAGTTAAATAAACATATTGTGTACAGATTAACGGGTAAAATTGGTATGTGGACCTATTTAAATGGAAATTTATACAATTTTAGTCGACCGTGTGAATTTGGTTTGTTCGACTCAAATTGTAAGTTATTGTTGGGTTTTTTAGAAATGTTATATTGTTATTTTAAGGAAGTGTTGGGGCTTCTTTTTATGTAATCAAATGAAAAATTTAAAGAAATTTATATTTTATTGAAAAATGTTAAATGACAGTTCAATCCATGGATTACTTGATAGTAATATATTGTTTTTGTTTCTATATGTTTTTAATGTAAATTACAATGAGAAAAACAAGCAGTAATCTCCAGAATGCAGTGAGAGGAGGTTGTGTTGTTTCTATGTTGATTAACCTTTAAAAACATGCATTTTCATAATTTAAAAAATAAAGGGAGGTTATGGATATAAAACAAAATAAGATTTCGTTCAAGAAAAATATATATAACTTAAGCTATCGTCATAATTTCAAGAAGAATATAAATTATAGAATCGATTTGGATGGCTTCATATCAGATCAAAAGTTTAATCTGATAAAATTTTTTTTAAGAAGATTTAATTTTATTGCACTCAAGCAATTTTACACTTCCACCAGTGAAGAGGTTGGCAGTGGTTATTAAAGCAGTCTGTTGTTCCTGGGATCGGTTAAAGGATGTATATAGTGTGCGGAAAATCGTAAGTGATTTAAAACTCATTATACTGACCAGTCAAAAATAATTTCGGACAAACATTTTATTAAAGAGATTCGAACTATTTTACATTAAAACTATTAAAGAATATAACTGTATAATCAAAAATTTTTTGAGAAAGGTTAACCTAATTTCATGAAAAAGAAAATTTACTAAATTGAGATAGTTTTTTTTTTATAAAAAAATATTTAATTTTTATTTGATTTTGTATTTGTAGATTAGATAAAATAAAAAAAGTTGGTAGAAATCCCCAACAATAAAAAAAAGGCTAATTGGTAGTTAGGAGAGTACCTAATTAGTCTCTCTCCCATTATTTTTTTTATGTTTTGTTTATTTATGATTAAATAAAATTGTGTTTATATTTATAATTGTGGATTTTGTTTGTTGTTTATTTTTTTCTTGTGTGGAAATAATTTGTTTAGCAGCTTGTTACAATTTTACCAGCCCAGGTGTCATCATTACAGGTGGACCCATTGATACAAAATTTGGCAAGGTAAGGTCGATTTATTTCAGATAAATGAGATATTTGTCGATTGCTTAACCGAGATTAAATCTGAGCTAGTGACAGGGCAAAATTGTTATTTAAAAATTAAAAAAAATATTGTAGTGATCTATTTATACTATTGTTTTATTGAATTTCACCTCAATTATAATTGGTGGCCAGAACTTGGAATTTTCTTTTTATGAGTATATCACTGCAATATGTATGCAATATATAGAGAAAATCTTTAAATTTTGTTGTCGAATTTTCTATTCGAAATTCATTTGTTTTTTTTTAATACTGGCAGAATTTCGATACCTACGGCAGCATCCTCATCATCACTGCCGAATGCTAATAATCTGTCTACTGTCAAAATTAATATCTGACATTTTTATTATTGACATTCCGTGAATGAGTCATCTAATGTTACTTGTCAGTGCTTTATATGTATAAAGTGATGATTTATTTCAAACGGTTTTAAATCTACGACGGCTGCGAAAGCTGCTGCAGCGCTTTATTTCCAGTGGTGTGTTGGAAGCACCCATTTTATTTATGATGGACCTTTTTCAAAGCAAAAATATAAATTTCCGATTAAGTGGGAAGTTCGGGAATATTCCCAGATATATTTCCAGGAATATTCCCCAAAAAATAAATTCCGGGAATTTAGCCATCACTAAATGTACCTGACGGTGTAGATGCAGAGCCCGGTGATGTATGCTACTTAAAAAGAAGCATTTATGGCTTGAAACAGTCTTCACGTTAGTGGAATCATCGACTTGTATCGGTATTACCAGAAATAGTATTAATACAATGTAAAGCAGATCCCTGCTAATTCATATCCAAAGATAAACACCAGATAGTAGCAATCTACGTTGATGATTTGTTAATATTAGCTTCTACTGAAGACAAATTAACACAGTTGGAAGAATTATTAACAAAAAATTTTGAAATTACATTCCTTGGTCTTCCAAAATATTTATTGTCTCTACAGATTTTGTGGAAACATGATGGTACTATCACAGATAATAAACAGATACGCAGCCTCTTGAAAATAAATACGCTTACTTTTTTGGTTAGTTCGTGCAACTAAACTAGGCGGCGTGACTGAGCTCTGGGCAACTACATTTGTCCATACAAATAATGAAATAATATTCATTAATTGTTCGGTCGACTGCGGCGTTATTATAGCATGCTCAAATTTACAGCCGACGCGGCAGCAGTATGACACACATGGTGTCTGGCACGTGATAGAATTCTTCACTATATAATCACATAGAAGGGTAAAATTTTAACAATATTATTTGTATTTTATTTATTATTATTATTATTATTTTTTCTGCATTTGTAGTATTTGTGCGGAGTGGATTAATAAATACGTATTTCTTCTTAATTTGTTTTAGGTTGAAGAGTTTAGTTTAGTTTTGTTTAGTTACGTTTTGTTTAGTTTCGTTTTATTTAGTTTCGTTTTGTTTAGTTTCGATTAGAATATTGTTCATTAGCAAATATTAGATTCCTTAAATATTTCATACGACACTTTCTTTAAGTACCTATCAATTGTTTTAGTCGTTTTAGATTCGATTCACTTGGGATTTCTCGCAATTATTATACTTTAAATTTTTATTCATATTATTAAGTATTTGTGGTAATATTTAATTGTCTTAATACGCTGGTTACCAGTTTTAGCTGTGGGTTAAAAAAATAGTTGCTTATTCATTGGTATATTAATTGTTCTTGTTGTAACAATGCCGAATAGAGGTAGTAAATGTGCCGTGAAAGGTCGTGAAAAGTCTAACCGGTTTTTCCCAAATTTTAATTATTTCTTCTTTCCAAAAAATGACATGCAAAGAGAAAAATGGATTCAGTCTTGCAGAAAGATTGAATTAGTTGGATTGCCATACGAAACACTTCGCTATAGAGTTATATGCGAAGAACATTTTGATGTTTCCCAATTTGTTATAACCGAAAACGAAAAAAAAGGCTCATCTCAAATGCAATACCAACTGCAGAAAATAAAATAGCTGAGGCATCTAATTTTTCCCTACATCAGCCAAGTTGTAACCGGGCAGATCCTGTTAAAACTTACAGTAAATTTTCAGCTTTTTTTTCCAAATAATCCTGATGCTTCTATCTGTGTTTCACTCGATCGTTCAGAGCGGGACTTGTGAACGTAAACTCATCGCCGTTTAATACACCGACTAAAAGTAAATTGAGTAAAAATAAATATAAAAAACAAGGCATCTGTGGCGAAAAAAGTATTTAAAACTAAAACAAGCGCATACAAAATTATTGAGCCAACTAAAATCAAAAAATGAAAAAATGAAACGTTTACAAAAGAAACTGAAAGAGAAAAATTTAAAAGATTCCATCGATTCATCAGATATATCGCAAAGCGCAAAGACATTTTGCAAAATGCAACTCCTACACAAAAAAGAACTCAGTTTGGGAAGAAGATGAGAAAATTTTTTCTTTAGATTTACATTATCGTGCATCTGGTGGCTACAGATATTTAAAAAATCATAAGCAGATGAATTTACCATCTGAAAGTTCTATTCGTTTATGGTCAAATATTCCTAACTTTACTACAGGGTTTAACACACATTTAATTGACGCTTTGAAATATAAAAGTAATTCTTTTCATTTAAACTCCGAAAAATGTTGTAATTTAGTTTTTGACGAAATGAGTCTGCACAAATACGTTCAGTACTGTCCAAGTCTAGATATTATTGAAGGATATGAAGATATGGGACATTTGGGCAGAAACCCGAATTACGCCACGGAAGCATTGGTTTTTATGATGCGAGGCATAGTTAAAGATTTTAAATTACCTTTGTTTTATTTTCTATCTAATAATTCTGTTAAAGCTGATAGTTTAGTCAACCTTGTTCCAAAATGTATTGAAATTGTAAATAATTCAGGTTTCGATGTTAAGTCTATTGTATGCGACCAAGGAAGTACAAACTAAAGCCTCATGAGAATGTTAGGCGCTTCTCAGGAAAAACCGTATTTCGCTATCTTAGATAAAAAAATATATGCCCTCTTTGACGTCGTACATTTTATTAAAAGCATAAGAAATCGTTTACTTGAAGCCGACTTTCTTGTCGAAAATAACAAAGTATCTTTTAAGCACATAGCCGATACATTTGCTATTGATATCAAATTAAAACGTGCAAAGTTCTTAGGCCATTTGACGGATGCACATATTAGACCTAACAATTTTCAAAAAATGTCCGCTCACTTAGCAATGCAGGTATTTAGCCATAGAACAGCATCGCGTATTAAAACAGCCATAGATTGCAAATTGATTGATCCAGGTGCTTCGCATACTGTTGATTTTATTGAAAAAGTGAATCGATTAATAGACATTCTAAATAGTAGATTCCAATCAACGTCAAATCCTTACAATTGTGCAATTAGCGAAAATAGTACATTAATAGAGGATCTATAATATTTCATTAAATGGATTGAGACTTGGGAGGTTATAATACTAGACAATAGAAAACACAAAGTACCAGCATGTTTTACCGGACTTCAGCAAACCATTAACGCTATTATTATGATGTGGCAAGAGTTAAAAAATATAGATGTTCCTTTTTTACGAACAAATAAGTTAACGCAAGATTGTTTGGAAAACTTATTTAGTACAATTCGTGGTGCTGGCGCTTTCAATATGTACCCTACTTCCCAACAATTTAGGCTAGAAAACATCGTCTTTCACAGGATAGATCAAAGTTGGACTGAAGGAAATTGTCAAAACGACGGAGAATCTCTTTTAACAATTACAGATTATTTGAAATCCCAAAAAGTCCGTGATAATTTAAATATGCCTTCCACATCTAAAACCAATCAATCAGATCTAAGTGTTGAGTGTGTAATAAATGAAGTAGAAGACGACTTAGATTTACATAGTGAGGTTTCTATTATAGAACTGTGTTCGATTTCCTATTATGCTGGATACCTAATACCTAAATGCCTTAAAGCATTTCCATGTGAAAATTGCATTTTGACTAATATAAGAGACAATGACGAACAACAAGAATCAGACTTATTAATACTCAACAGGGATTACACTACTGGCTACTTGTGTCTTCCATCAGAATTATTCACTTCAATTGTCGAATTCCAACTAAGCTGCTATGTTGAGATATATGAAACAATTAAACATAAAAAACAATTGCCAATTTTACTCTTTAATCATATAAAGTCGAAAACCGATCTTCATTTTCCAAGCTGGTTTGTGAATCAATGTATTGAACATTGTATATAAGTATTTACTTAAGTTATTAATTAAAGTTAAGTTATTGAAAGATTCTCTTTGTGAATCTAGACGTGTTAAAAAAGTTCACAGTAAAACAAGACATAAGTTAAAAGTTGACAAACATTTATAAATCTTATGATTCCATTCTTGTTTTAAAATAGTTAAGTATTTGTATACCAAGATCGCGAAATCTCTTTTTAGCGTACTGAGAGAATAATCCACTATCAATAATCAAGAATAATAACTATCAACAACTGAAATAAATAACCACCAAGCCACCAAGTAAGTTTTTGACGTGTATGTCTAATGAGTGGTTTAATAAGTGCCGTTGGGGGCATTTTGGTGTATAGGTATACGTAATATGGCCCCTCATTTAAACAAGAACGATCTTGCAATTATTGAAGCGTGTTTTGTAGAAAAAAATTGGCAAGGAAAACGAATTGTACGCGAATTTCCTAACAAGCAGTGGTCTATTGACAGTGTGAATAGGGCTATCAGAAAACTTGCCTTGACAGGTTCCATTTCTAGAAAACGTGGAAGTGACACCAGGCGGGTCTTAGCTTCAAAATGAGACCACCCACAGCTTTCAAAGTCTGGGGGCCGAGGAAAAGGCACCGGTAGCTTTGTCTTCATGAATTAGTATATAAGATATTAGGTTTTAAAATTGAGGTTATGTAGTTTATGTACGCACTTCGAGACAGTGAGAACCGCCAATGGAAATATCTCATTACAAAACCGGAAACACCTACTTCGCCATATTGAGACCCCATACTGGTCGTATGTGGTAGATGCTTATGTTCCTTCCTATAGTTTTATATTCTAAGCATAAACTAGTTTCTCAATATATATGTTTTTTCATTCGGCTAATTTTATGCCAATTCAACTAGATACATGTGCTTCAATGTCTCAGATTTTGTTCAAATTTTTCCAAAATGGCTCAGCCGGCTTATTACCCACGCATGAGGAGAGTAGATAAAAACTGTGAGTTCTGGGACCATCCCCCACTCCTGAGAGAGTTCTGAACCCACCCCCCACTCTTGACCTTGACCTTGAACCTATCTCTCTCTAACACATGGTGACCTTGAATCTATCACTGTCACCTAAACGTGGCAACACCGCATTCTCAAGGTCAACAATATGACAACACCGCATTATCAAGGTCATCAATATGGCAACACTGCATTCTCAAGGTCATCAATATGGCAACAATGTTTTGACCTTGAACTCAAGGCCACTCTTCAAAGTCATCAATATGGCAACAATATTGGTAACCTTGAACCTATCTCTAACACATGGTGACCTTGAACCTATCTCCCTAAACGTGGCAACAATAATCAACAATATAACAACAACACATTCTCAAGGTCATCAATATGGCAACAATGTTATGACCTTGAACTCAATGCCACTCTTCAAGGTCATCAAACACCATTCAAGGCTGTGCAGGTAACTAACTAAGGTCATCAAACACCATTCAAGGTCAAGCTGTAGATATATATAGCAGGTCGCATGTATTGAAAATTCAAAATGTGTGTAGAAGCGAGCTTACAGAATACGTGCTTGACATAACGAGTGTTATCATTTCGTAATTGGAAAGGTATACAAACTCCAAAATCTTTAGCTGAGGTCCGGAGTTGTCTATACGGGGCGAGAAGATAGAGTAGAATGTTTTTATTGCCGAGTGAACATTTTCAAATGGGAACCGTCGGATAGTCCAGAGAAGAACACCTGAAATTGTCACCACATTGCGTGTTTGCAAACGTGTTAGTACCCATAAACGTTGAAAGCGGTAGAGACGTTTGCGGTTAAAAGTAACCAGATAAAACATAGAATATAACGCGAGGGAAGATGTTACCAATCAAGGCAGTAATATTATTAGCAACCTTGTACGAGGGCGTAGTGTACGTTGCAAAACTTCCAGACACAACAGCAGCCTTTATTTCATACGACTCCAATACGAGCTTTTGGTTTGGCATGCAATCGGTGACGTTGCAACAAATGGGAATGTTTAAACACGAAATCGGCAATAGAACGCAAGAAGTACGATTCAGGGTCAAATTCGTGTACCCAACATATACCATGGATAGCGAGTGGCAAACCCTCGGGAATAGTCCGGTAGAACAATGTAAAGTCAGCAGTGATACGTGTTACGCTTCCGTGGTGACCTTGGGCACCCTGTTAATCGCAGTAGTTGGTGTAAGCATGGGAACATATTGTATCGCTCGTTATCGTTACCATTAAAGACCATGACCTTGGATCCCACTCGCCAACTCAGTATACCATGACCTTGGATCCCACCCCTCAACTCAGTATATACCATGACCTTGGATCCCACCCTTCAACTCAGTATATATAAACGCATACGCAAGAACACTTCAGTAGTACAGCATCTACGCAAGAACACTTCAACAGTACAGCATCATGAACGTGGTAGAGGCAACCGTTTTAGTAACATTCGATTTCGAGGACGACGACGATGAAATGCGAGACGAAGAACTATACGGTGGAAACGTCGAGAAAACTTTAGACCACCACAAAGAGGCATTCGTTAAACGCGTGTTCTTGAAGCTGGTTATCTGGTGTTTGCGCTAGTGACGTTTGCATATTCAATGGACTTAAATGGGGAAAGGATATGGTTTGACGGAAAAAGTGGGACAGCGCCGAAACAGTTGGAAGAGCCGTTGCATGAATGGTACGATGCAAATATAAAAATTCCTATTATGAGATGTATAGAGGAGTATAATTCGGATAATTCGAATGAAACATTTGTGTCGTTTCACCATCTTAATAGCGGAGAGTTAAAGCGTTGTGATGTTTATGTTTATGTAAAGGCGCAGAAACATCCAGCGCATTATTTAGTGAAAAGTACGCCGGGGCTTAACGATATATTCCTTAAATAAAAGATAAATGTACTCTGTAAACAAAGACAAGGTTGTAAATTTTAAAAGATTTGACCCAGACGTAGTAAAAGGGTCTTGAAACATTTAGTTAAACATAGAAAAACAATGCTATAAAAATTAATTAGAACTTCTAAAAACTGAACAAATCTGAAATTGAATATTTGATAACAAGTAGACTATAATGAACCATTAATAACTTAAATTATGAATTTGAAAAGAACTAATATATAATACAAATAGGTACATAACAATTCATATAAAAAGCACTGCATTAAATATCGATACTTTAAGTGCAGCAATACGTATGTAATCCTCTGAAAGCCGATGTCGATGAACTTATGTCGTATCGCGTTCGACGGGCGAAAGGGAATGCGGAAAAGTGAAATAATTTTGACTTAACAAAGGTCAAATAATTGAATTAACTCTAACCTTTTAACTAATTCTATATTACTATTGATCAAGAAACTATCTAATAATTTTGATAATGACAGAATAGCTGTCGAAACAATATTGCCAGGTTGTATTTTAATAAAACTGTGAAACTTTTAATAATCTTTATTTATTTCATGATTATGGAGTTCCACAAAATAAGGCTGGAAACAATAAACAAGATTATTTCGTCTTCGTTAGAAGAACAAGCCAAGTTATACAAGAAACTTATGATCAAACACGGAATCGCAAGTCAGAATGTTTGGTTTAACCAAGAATGTCTGAAACGTCAGGTTATTCCTAACTACATAAACATCACTACCAGAACCAAGAATTCGATTACTGAAAAAGTGATTAGGAATGCCAAAAGAAGATGGCTCAAAGAAGAATCGAAGAAATGGTTTAGTATAAGAGGCAATATGCACGTTTATATAAAGGTACTCCATACAGAACTTACTCATAAATTACACAATATCCAATTTGACATATTAGATTTTGACAGAGAAATCGTCAGTCACATTAAATTCAAAAAATACACCACACAGAAAAATAAACTTCATCGACTTGTACAACAAAAACGTACACTACAAAATAACCTTAATTGTCAGAACACTGCAAACTTTTATCCTCGTTTCATAAACTTGTCGAATATAACATTCAATGACAGAGAAACACAATTTCTTAACAAAGGTTTCAAATTTTGTCCTTTTCCAAAATTTACCAACAAAATTAAAGAAATTTTGGCCGTTGAATGCGAAACTATACTTAAGAAAGGTCATAATAACTATGCAAAATTCCAAATTTCGAATTTGTTAAAAGAGATGTCTTTGAAACAGGACAAAATGTACAACACATCTAACATATCACTTCTTCAATCTATAAAACAGAAAATCACAGAGAACAATCTAATTTCTGTTAAAGCAGATAAGGGTAACACTTTGGTAATTCTTTCAAAAGATATTTACATACAAAAAGTTAATGAATTTATTAATAAAGAAAATTTAGAAACTTTAAACAAAAACCCAACCACAAAATTCCAAAAAGAAATAAAACAAGGTTTAAAAAATTGCAATATCTGCTTTTCAGAATTAGAAAAGCAACAAATCATTAATAAAAACCCACAAATACCTAAACTATATGGATTAGTCAAAACCACAAACAGAATATTCCAATAAGACCAGTTGTATCATACATCAATGCACCTAATCACATTTTATCTAAAAAACTGAACCAGATTATTAACACGATAGGTTACAAATCGAAATACTCTGTTAGAAATTAATTAGAATTAGTAGATAAGCTGCAAAACATACATCTTCCACCACATTCAAAACTTGTTAGTTTTGATATTTGCAACATGTTCTCCAGAATACCCCCAAAGAATGTATTCCTTTATTAGATAGTTTCTTGATCAATAGTAATATAGAATTAGTTAAAAGGTTAGAGTTAATTCAATTATTTGACCTTTGTATAAGTCAAAATTGTTTCACTTTTAATAACATAATTTATTTACAAAAGGATGGTTTACCTATGGGTAATTCTCGAAGTCCTCTATTAGCTAACATATTTATGGACAAGTTTGAAGATCGAATATTTGAATTAAACCTCTCTAAACACATTATCTTCTGGTTTCGTTATGTTGATGACATTTTAGCTTGTTTTGACAGTTCTTTTGAGGTTATCAATGAATTTTTAATTCTTATAAACAGTATCCACCCTAATATAAAATTTACACTAGAAACAGAACAAAACAGGGCTACACTTTCTAGACTTAAATATCAAGATTAACGCAGACAATCTATTTGAATTTTCCATATACAGAAAACCAACACAAACAGACATAACAATACCAAATGAATCTTGTCACCATAATACACATAAAATAGCAGCCTACAGATCATTAGTACACAGAGCTTTAACTATTCCACTAACAAAATCAGATTTTAGCAAACAGATATCAACCATTAAACAACTAGCACATGACACTCGAATGAGAATTGTTTGTGATATGATTTGTAAGCAAGCGATTGGTAACGTAGTAAGCAAGTAGAGAGGGGGATGTTTAGTTCCGAGACCTGATGAAGCGAGCGCTGTAAGTGAACAATCGGTCTCGAGCGTATAGAAATGCATTGATTACAAACAATGCTTTTAAAAACAAATAATTTAAAAATCCCTAAACTAAGGAGAGCTGGCAAATCTAAGCTCATACTATATGTACTGTAGATTACTGAAGACTGACGTTTCAATATTTCTGCGTTGGAGTTGTTGGTACTATGCACTCTTTAGGGAGATCTGCGAGGTCTAAACGTTAAATCTTCAACTTGTAATTGCGCAGCTCGTCCCAGTAGAACTTTCAAACGAATCATAAGAAATAAGCCTTGCGTTTTAAATAAGTATAAAATATTTTAAATTTATTGGTTTTAAAAATATAAAGACTAAAAAAATATTAAGTCAAAGCTTATAAAAAAGAGTTAGCAAATGGGTCTTGTATAACTCGTAAAGGATTTATTTGTCTATACATCAGAACAATTCCAATATTAAACACTCAATAACGGATTGATGTAAGGTTAGACTCTATGGACTGCAGCCACCAACATGCGCTATGGCTATTTCTAGCATTTGAAATTAATTTATTGTAGCACTTTTAAATACCACACGTGTATAAACTGAAAAATGAGAATAAAATCTACAATTGATCTTGTTTAAAAAAAATGTTTATTATTTCAAACCAAAATTGTTTAATTACAAGACATATTAATAAATAGTATGTTTATATTATAAAATTAATAAATTATGTTGCAAATACTTTTTCTAGATACTTTCTATAACTTCAATTTCAGAAAAAAATTGATCTTCTCTTATCATTTCTGTGGTAATCCTATTAAAATGTTAAACTATATCTACATTTGTGATAAAAAGGCGAACTTTGGTGTCTTAATACAGAAATAACTATTTTACCTATTTTCAAATGATTTTTGTTTATTATTTTAAGATTTTTATATATTTTTCTTGAGTATTATGACCAGAGAAATATAAAATTATAACTGCTATTAGAAATAATCACAGCATATATGGAAGGCTTCAATCCTACTGATGAAGGTGGTCTGTTTAGAAGCGCGAGTAGTTCCAAAAGTTAGCACGCTGGGAACTAAAAGGGCATTTCTCGTGCGTAGAGAATTAAACATTTTAAATTTATTTAATTTAAAAATATAAACGTTAAAAATATATAAATTAAGTATTGTTGACTAGTCTACACGGCGAAAGCTTCAATAAAAAAAACGAATCGCGTAAATCGGCCCAGTAGAACTTTCAAACGAAACTAAGTAACAACAAGCTGCAGCAAAAATAAGTTTTAAATATATAGATAAATAAATATTGTGATACCTACTTTTGTTAATTATTTTATTTGTAGTTTTTATAATACAACATTTATTTATCATCATCATTATTATTATGCAGTCATACCAAACCAAATTGGTTTATATTGAGATTTCCGAATTACCTTTTTTAACATTTTTATTATCACCAAAAAGATATACAAGTAGTTTCGATTATAGGCCACAATAAACCAGTATTCACACGAAAAACATTTTCTTGTTATTAATAGTGAGATACATTAATTGGTCTTATAGATTAGAACTAATGCGCAGTTTGGTATAAATAGAAATTATATACAAGTATGTGTGCCAGTAAAACTTTTGGATCTATGGTTATTGTAACTTTCCTAAAATCTTTGAAGCGTTATTGTTTTTTCATTCCAATCCATTCAACGTTTGTTGGACTATGGAAGGAATCAAAATTAACCCAATCCCATTTAAAAGCTGTAACTGGTACATCCTTAAACAGCAGAGACGTTCTTATTGGAATATAGCAATTTTTGTTTAAACCGAGAAACGTATCAAGGATACAAAGATATATGGCGTAGGAGCCGTTTAGGGCTCACTTGATAGCTTCTGAAGTTCGTAGATCTACCCTAACTGATGGAACTTGCATGGATTAATTTAATTTTTAAATACACTTTACAATCTTATACAACTCAGCCTTTATCCAAACAAGTATTTTTCTAGAATTCTACAACCATTAAACATTCATTTTTGAACATTATCAAAACAAATTAGTGTATCTTACAAGTAATTAACATCCTTAAATTAAGTGTTCTTCTAAGACTTTACTATCAACAAAAAGATACACAAATAGTTTTGATTAGGTGTATGTCAAACTGGTATAAATAGGAATTTTATACAAGCATCGGTATCATCAGTAAAATGCTTAGATCTACAGTTATTGTACTAGTATTTATATTTGGGGCTAGTTCGGGTAAGTGAATTCCTTTCCAGCACATAATTTACAAAAAAAATCTTATCTTTTCAGTCACTTCCCAAGATCTAGATGTTAATTTTACTATATCTACCATACGAATAGCAGGAGGAGATACAGGAACACACGGTCAATTCCCTTATCAAATTTCTCTATTGGGAAATGATGGTAGTCACAGATGTGGCGGATCGATTCTAAGCGAGAAATGGATGCTTACAGCTGCCCATTGTGTTTACGGGTAAATTATTAAAAATAGGTGTCATTTTTCTAATAATTAAATTACTAAATCAATCTTCTAGGCAATACCCGGCATATTTAAAAATTGTTGTTGGCACAATCAGTTGGAGATACTACGGACCTAGACATAATGTACTTCAAATTATTCCACACGAAGGATACAATCCAGCCACTCTCGCTAACGATGTTGCTCTTATGCAAATTGCCGACAAAATCGTTTTCAATCAACATACGCAACCTATTTCATTGGCCACCAGTGATCCACCCATTGGTACTCAATGTGTTGTATCAGGATGGGGTGAAATGGGGTACGGCTCATATCCAACCTATTTGTTATACCTTACTACTCAAATAAGCGATCTATCACAATGTAAATATGCTTTTATGTACACATCATTTAATGTAAAAGATTCAAATCTTTGTACACTTTCTGATTATGGGTATGGAATATGTCAAGGTGATTCTGGTGGACCGCTCGTTTGTAATGGCGTACAAACTGGCATTGTTTCTTTTAATTATCCTTGTGCTAATGGTGTACCTGATGTTTATACTAGTGTGGCCTCGCATCGCCAATGGATAAAACAAACTTGTGGAATATAATATTTTGTAGTAAAATAATGACTTTTAAGGTTTGTAAGATTTTTTCATTTATCGCAATAAACGACTCTTAAAATACAAAGATGGTATTGTTTATGAGGAAATTAGGTCTTCCCCTGATCAAAGGAATTAGAGTTCTGATAATAAAATTGTGTTTACAATATTTTTGTAATTTATTGTATTTATTGTTATAATCTATTGACTCATCTTTGCTTTTGAGACAAGAAAATTTAGATGTATTAGGATATATTGCGACACAACTCAACGAGCTGAGTTGATTGAGACTTTCGTCGCCCGGAAACGAGTTTTATATTTCAGTTAATTCTATGAAAAGCAATTCTTATCATAGAAGTCTATGTAAATTCAGTTTTCTGGGAAAACTTTTCCCACCGTTTTTCAGAATAGGTTAACTTAGGTTAGGTGCAGAGTAAATTTAGTTTCGGCTGAAAAAGCAATTTTAACAAATTTAATAATAGTGGGCAAAGGTTGGTCTCTAGGGTTATATAATAGGTTACAGGTGCCTACATTGCAATAAAACTCTGGGAAAAGCCCACTAATTTTGCAACTTTGCAAACAAACCCTACTCTCAGGTCTTCGATGACTTATGTTGACGTGACGTGACCCGTGGGTACATTACATAGCGTGCGGGGTGTACGTCATGTAGTAGACGAGAGAGGACAAGGACGTGTTTTCAGCGCCCTATAATAAAGTAAATAGAACGTTTATCAGCTAAGGCTAAGACAACCCCGTAAGAAGTGCTCCTGATCCACCAAGGGTTTCAATAGTTTTGTCTTGAAAATTTGTACTCGGCGTTCCCAAAACTGCATGTGTACAAACTTTTAAGATTAAACTGGTAAGATTGCATACTATTAAAAACCTTAAAGTTACCTCAGGTTCTCTAGATATGTAAAAACCCCTGTAATTACCATTGACTAATTCAACCTCACCTGTGCAAGTTCAGATAGGCCTTGAACATGGAATCAATCACCATCTTCTACGTGCAATATGTTATTGCCTTTATAGAAAACAATATATATCAAATGACCAATAGGACGAACAAACAACAGAAAAGACGACCTCAAGGATAATCTTAAAGAAGTGGATAATTCTTCAACCAAAATCCATCTACAAATTGTGCTTAACCCAGAAATTGATAGAAGTTTCCTATTCATTTGCAACAAAATTTATTATAAAGTAATGAACAAACAATGAAGCACATTTATATGTCGTTGAATTGAAAAACCAAACAGAAGTACCTTGGTGGTCTTATACACGGAAAAAAGCAATCGCATCAGAAATGGTGGAAAAGTATTAACGATGCATAAACAGGAAACAATTTGCAAGAATGAATAGAAGAGTTAAAAGATCAGCTTCAAGAATCAAAAATAAACCGTCGAAAAATAAGCGTGAAGAAATAGGTGTCTACGTCTTCTCAATTAAGTCAAAGGTGGGCTGGAAAGGAAGTATCTGAACTAACAGATAGGAAAGTAGTTGGTTGGATATTACTTAATTATACTAATCAAGAAAAGGAACGAAAGAAACATTACACCGAACTACTAACGGAAACTAGACAAGAGTTCTTAGAAGATGTAAAGAACATAACATGAAGAACAATATGGTATAATAACAGTGGAAGAAGTTCGAAATGTAATTGAAAAGTTAAAGACTAAGAAATCACCAGAATCAAGAAGAGTGCCAATTTGACCTCGAATTTTGATGGAATTAAATGTTAAGGGGGGATGAGCTACCTCCCGAATGGATGAAGGCGTACATCACCAATATATAAAAAATATGACCTCTAAAACTGGAGCAAATTATAGAGAATTGGCGTAACAACCCCCCCCCCCCCCGTTTTCGAGTATATGGTAAGATACTTAAAATAGAATCGAACTTTTTATAAAATACATTGAAGATCAGAATGCATCTCGAGCTGATAGGTCCTGCGTTGTTAAAATTTTTACACTCAAATTCTTCTTCTATCGCGCTCTTTTGATGATCGTTGGCATTTCCTTCCTATACTTGTGTTGTGCGTGTTCAGCGATCACAATAGGGGACCTACAGCTTAAGGTGGACCTCGAACCACCCCAAGTACATAATACTTTTATTTTTATTATTATTTTTTATTAATTTCAGGAAAATTTCTTGGGTAAAGTATACCTCGGTGGTTTGCCATCGTCTTCCTAGGAATATGCGATTTAGAAAAATCCAGTGATATATAGGCCGAGGTTCGAACCCGGATCCCTTGGTCGGTAGTCCCGCACGTAACTAGCCACAATCGCTCTGTTAAATAAGTTACTTGGACTGGGACTGGGGTTGACTCATAACCTCCAAATACATATTGTCTTCCATTGATCTAACGAAAGCTTGCGATAAAGATTACGAAAAAAGATGTGGAAGTGGAGACCCCGTACCAGAAAAAACAATGAAACCTAAACACGCTTGATAAGAGGACCTTGAGGACCCAATAAATGCAATAGGGCTAACGCAGGAAGACTAATTAGATCAACGTCGATGGAAACTAAATTGCGAAAAGCGGCGACAGTCGTAGCAAAAATAGCTTTCTGTATGTGTATGATGATGATAATGAGACATCGAATGATACTAGCTCCGCCCCAAAGGGGCGTGTTTCAAGAAACAAATTCTTACTCTACCAAAGCGCATTGTTGGTTGATGCTGCAATAATGCTGGTGCAGATGTGCTTTAAGGTTCAATGACAATTGCAACAGGTTTGATGTTCAAGTATACGATAAGGAAATCTTCTCGGTTTATAAGGCCTTCTGTATCTCGTTAATATAGTGGAGTCAATGGTTATTTAATCGCTTAAAAAAATGAGAGAGAGAGAGCGTGCTTGTGAATTTTGGGTAAAATATTTTTTAGAGATGCGTGTAGGCTCGTGTTGGTTGTAAACGCTGGAAATGTTCTCTTGTCACTGACGTAAGAACTCTGACTCTTCTCTGTATTGCTTTGGAGCACCAAACCAAAGTCTTATAATATTGTAATGAACGGAAGAACTTTCTAGGCTGGCGGCGATAGCAAGCATCTAGCAAAGTTCAGAATATTCCAGACGTTAACATGCGAAACACATATAAGGCCGCCGGCGTGATAGAAGAGCAGCAGTTAATTAGAAACGCGTAATGCGAATAAATATTATGAAGTATAAATAAATATCGATGTGTTCAAAATCAATATTATAGTTTATTAAATAAATAAATAAATAGCTTGTAAGTAGATTAGTTTAAGTTCGTTGATAGTTCATAATAGGTGTTTACGAAAATTTGATTGTACGGTATCTACCGCGTTGCCAGCGGTAAACAGTTGATACGTAAGGTAGCTGAAACCGGTACATGTATTTTCGAACGTTTACGGTGCGTTTTAATAACATAACCTACAAAACCATAGGTGTGTTCATTAAAATGTTTTTAGATAGTGTTTAAGTTTCCTTGTATATTAGGAACATAACCCTGACGCGTTATTTATATTCATTGTGGAGAATGAACGAATGATTACGTACGTAAAAGCCCACACACACCTATGAAACAACTTGAATTTTAGGTTATGTTTACCGGTAAATTTCTATTTACCGACTATAAACCTCGATTCACGAATCATGGATCAGGTAGATGAAACGGGCATATACCGGCTAATTTTCAAACGCCGGTAGTGCACCAGTAATACAATTTCCGAACGCTTTCGGTACATCGGTATACATAAATATCCGATACAATTTTCGTAAACGCCTAATATTATGTGTTTTTAATTAGGTAACTTTAAATTTAGTTATTGTTAATATTTCTCTTGTAATTAAACAGTTAAAACAGCATCTTTAGTTTTATTTATAAAGAATGTTGCAATATTCATATATTCCAATATAACCATGTGGAAAGCTCACGAACCCAGGTAGTGGAACTGAATTAAACAGCAATGCATCTTTCCACTAATCCGTTAGATGGAGGCTCATAATCGTAGTTTTTATAGCCCCTCTATTTCAAATCGTAGCGACATCGTGAAGCAAACCTGACACAAACATTAATAAACAAAAAATTACTACATACAAGTTGTTACGGAAATTTAATAAAAAGTTGTTGAAAAATTACAACTACGTAGTTATATATGATATTAATTTGATTGTTTTTACAGAACATGAATGTCCATTATCAAATTAATGTTGAATTGTGATTATCTTTGTGCATGATTATTTTAAACCTAAGATTTATTGTAAGACGAAATGTCACATCTGGTAACATTCAATGTAGCCAACATCGTTCTAGTGCTTTTGCTCCAGCGGCGGGATCAATCGTTGTCGCTACTATTTTGAAAATAAAGGGGCTATAGCAGTTTTAATCTTTTTGACACCTCATCATTTTTATTAATTCAGTAAAAAATTGCCTTAGCTGTTTGATGTTATTGTTAAATTGATTGTTATGCGTATGGGAGAACCGAATTTTGATGGTCAGTCATATCATAACTAAAAGACTATTGCAGTAGTTTCAACAGTTATATCACTGACTGGCGAGGTTCAGGCTATCGTAAATAAATATAACTGATAGTAGTACTAAGAAACGTTCTCATCGTAAAATATATCAAGAAAAAAATACCTTAGTTAGAAAGAGTATGTTTTGGCCAAACAATAAATTACAAGGTTATTTAAACAATCAGAAGCACCAGAAAGTGGTGGTTACAAAAGGGCATTTTGTGGAAGTGTTCCTAATTGTTACATGTTGTTAATAGTAACCCATTTATAATTATTTATAGCGCATTAAATCTTCTAGAGCAATTGAAAAGCAGTATATATACTCAACTTCGTCTTGGACTCCGTCTTCGAGGGTCCCAACTTCGCGGCCGCCGATTTGGCTCATTCTGTACATGCAGTTAGGGTAGGGTAATCCTTGCACGACCATGCAAAAACACTCGGGTGAATGGGCCTCTGGTGCCACACAAGCTTCACCGGAAATTTTCAAAGTGAACAATTTCGTTTTATTAATTTTATCAAGAATCTAGTTCTGTGTATGGTAGTGTTTTACATTATTAACAGCAAAGTAAAAAAATATACGTAGTACCCATTTTGGCCGCAGAGAGCTGTGGTTATGGAAGTATAAAATTCCATAATTCAAAATGTGGCAAAGGCTGGTGCGACACCAGAGGCTCATTCATCCGAGTTTTTTGCATGGTTGTACTTACCTACCCCAACTGCTTGCACATAATGAGCCAAATCGACGGCGGCAAAGTTGAGATCGTCCCCTCTTTAGTAATAGATACTTACTTTTGCATGAATTATAATTCATAATAGATTTAGATACTTACCTTCTTGCATTGGCATTGTGATTAACTTTTTAATTCTTATCTTCTTGATAACAGCAGAACATTGCTTGTAATAACTGTTAACAAATATTACTTGTCTTGTTGTGTGACAGATCGTGTAATTTCCAAAAAAACTAATTACCAAATTGCGTGGAACTAAAAAAACAACACTTTAAGAGTTTGAAGGATTCTTCTATGAAAGTCTATCTGAAACTTTTGTAAAAATTTCGAACTGAAAGTGTTGTCAAAAGTTTGTAGTATTTAAAATTATGTTTTGTTCTCTGTTTTGTTTTGTTATGCTTTGAGCTCTTAAATTCTGAAGCGCAAACTATATAAGAGTACTTACAATTCTGTAAATCTTAGTCTTTTATAACACATCGTTCAATAAGTCCCGGGACTATCCCACAGATGGCGTTAGTAATATCAACTCGACTTTGTTTTCCTAAAGATCTAACCTTCAAGTGACACGTGTCTGATTTTCACGTCAATCGGATCATAAACAGTAAAGTTACCGTGGTGAAACTGACGCTACTTTTGCATTTGTAGAAAAAATGGACAAAAACGAATTTCGTGTATTGATAAAACATTGCTTTTTAATGGGAAAGAATACCGTGCAACCTCAGCAATGGATTGAAAAACGTTATCCGCACTCTGCCCCGTCGAAAACAACCATTTGCCGGTGGTATGCTGATTTTAAGCACGGTCGCACGCATACAAATGATGCGGAACGCTCGGGTAGGCCAAATGAAGCAGTTACCCCAGAAAATGTGAAACAAGTTTTAAAAATCGTGATGGATAACCGCAAAGTGAAAGTTGGTGAGCTTGCTGAGATGCTGAACATATCAACTGGAAGTGCGTGGACGATTTTACAAGAAAAGTTAGGCATGAAAAAAGTCTGTTCCAAATGGGTGCCGCGTTTCCTCACAATGGAATAAAAGCAACAACGAGTCGACGATTCAACGAGCTGTTTGTCACTGCTTACTCGCAAAAAAAGGAATTCTTTCGTAGGTATGTGACAATGGACGAAACATGGATTCACCATTTCACTCCAGAGTCGAAGCGGCAGTCATCTGAGTGGCGTGCAACCGGTGAAAGCCGTCCGAAGCGTCCAAAAACGCAACAGTCAGTTTTTTGGGATGCGCAAGGTGTAATTTACATCGACTACCTTCAACAGGGAAAATCGATCAATAGCGACTACTACATTGAGTTATTGGTGCGTTTGAAGGACGAAATCGCAAAAAAACGACCGCACATGAAGAAGAAAAAAATCATTTTTCATCAAGACAATGCACCGTGCCACAAGTCAGTCAAAACAATGGCCAAATTGAACGAGTTGGGCTTCGATCTGCTTCCCCACCCACCATACTCTCCAGATCTGGCTCCGAGCGACTACTGGCTGTTTGCTGATCTAAAAAAAATACTGCAAGGAAAAAGATTTGGCTCGAATGAGGAAGTCATCGCTGGAACTGAGGCTCATTTTGAGGACAAGGACAAATCGTTTTACAAGCATTGAAGGTATTGAAAAGTTAGAAAAGCGGTGGAATGACTGTATAGCCCTTGAAGGAAATTATGTTGATGAATAAAAGTAAGTTTTTCGAAAAAAATGTTTTTCTTAGTTAGTCCTGGGACTTATTGAACGATGTGTTACATTAAAAACATTCTTAGATCCGGTCTTTCCATCTTTTTATCTTAGTTTTATATTGTAAACTGAAATCCCTAGTGAAAAAAGTTTTTAACCAAAAATTTAGTTTTGTGGAAAAACAGCTTAGAGAAAACACTTTAATACCGTTTGAATTGTTTTTTTTCGGTATATATTGGACAAACACTTCGAAATTTTGATATAAGATATAAAGAGTACGTGCGAAATAAGTGCAGAAATAAACACCCTGAAAAAGCTAACTTTCTTGAACAGAATCACACAATGACTCCCTAGAATAATATAAAATACCTACATTTTTGTAATAACAAACTCAAATTAGACATTTTAGAAGCGTCATTTAGAAGCGAGATATGCAAACACAAACTCAGGGTACCTTTAATGAATGAACATGATTGAGCTCAGTAATTCTCCGTTACTGAAAGTGTTAGATATTTAATTCTATTATTTTTATTTTTTTAAATTGTTTTTATTTATTTATTTACTCTTATCTATTTTTTGTATTTACTTAAGCGACGTGTTTGTTTATAATTATATTACATTTGATAATGACAGCTTACCTGTCGAAGCAATGGTCAGGTAGATTATGCGTATTGTAGATAAGATTAACTTAAATCTTAGAATTGGGATTTCTTTCGCCCTGTAGTGACGCGCTAAATGGCTAATGGTTTGGCTAGTATCCACTATAAAATATAGCTTAAACTACAGTGTTGCGTTTAAGAATCAAGAATGATTCCACAATTTCACCTATATTAATCCCCGATGAGAATGTCGAGCAATACTGTTTATACACAAATAAAAGATACATCGACAGTTATTAAAATCTGCTCATGGATTGTACGGAAGATATGTTCAAATAACTTGTTTAGAAATTTATGCTAACATTTGATTTAAATGACGACTTAGTCGTCAGTCAGCACTTCAATGAGTGATGTCAAAGTCACCGTACAACATCTCAGGAAATTATTTTGTCTACTTGTTTGCAACACTACAATACTTCTTTTCGGAAAGTGTTGTGCTTTTATTTGCTGTTCTTAACTAACTATACTGTTTAATATTTTAGTTCTTACTTCAGGGTCACGAACACCATCTGACATCTAGATTTGCAAGGTCTCCTTGCAGATTTTCTTTAATACGTACAATTATGAAAACTTAAAACTGAAAAGTTTTTTGCACTCTTTGCTGACCTGAATACACCTTGATTTGTTTATTAATATTTACGTTGTAGTTTTAATTAAACCATTAAGCACATTATTGAATCAAATCGTTATATCAAATTAATATAAACAATATATTATTATATTAAACCGATGAGTTTGTTTGAATTGCTAAATATTAAATCAGACTTAAATTTTAATGTTATATAGGTCAAGTACACGATTCATTTCTATCAGTGACATAATTTTCAGTGAACATTAATGAACAAAACTTAAATTTAATTACTAACTTTGAAATTCTGAAAAAATCGTTCTTAAACCAGAAAATATGTCAAAAAACGTCTATATAAACAAGTTTCATTTTATTTTTTCCGAAGAAAATAAAACGAATAGCAAATCTCAACGATTTATGTAATTTTAAACTTTAAGTG
Organism: Agrypnus murinus; assembly: GCA_929113105.1. Lineage (NCBI taxonomy): Eukaryota > Metazoa > Arthropoda > Insecta > Coleoptera > Elateridae > Agrypnus > Agrypnus murinus. The sequence goes on along the minus strand of OV816031.1, from coordinate 94,208,604 downwards.
AATCTTCAAACTTTTTTAATTAATTAAATTAAGAAAATAATTATGTTTCATTTAAAAAACACTGTGCACGAACGTGATCCGTCGTACGTATATTAGTGAGCACTGATGATCGTAAATTTAAGTGAAGCATATGTGAGTGAGTGAGGGAGCGAACAATGCGTAAAGTTGAATTTTACGCACTCAAAACAGTGCGTAAAGTAAAATTTTACGCACTGGATACATTTATTGCATATTTAACGTGTAAAGTAAAACTATGAGTTTTATTGAATTGAAACGTTTATTGCTATAACGTTTCTATTCATTCATATTCCTAGGACAATAGCAACATAGATTTCATATTATTTCAAACACTTTCATAAAAATTGTCGTTTTTAAAGTTTAGACGATGAAAAATAATACTCTAGATATGTTATATGGGCTACCCTTCCCTTTCCAGGGTGGACCAAATATCCGGTACCCCGCCAAGCGCATTAAGTTACGGAACAGCCAGTGCCGGCCCTAGGGGTTATGGCGCCCCAATGCAAAGATTGTTTCGGCGCCCTTTATGAATTTATTGACACAATATATTTTCATTAGAAACTATAAAACAGGTAATAAGAAAATATACTTTCGTTTTCGATTTTCGGATCCTCATAATTTTTAGAGTATTAAATAAATAAGTAAATAAATACATTAACCTTTTCTGAAGTTGGTTTAATGATGACACAATAATAACGCAATAACAAATATAATAATAAATATAACAAAAATAATAACAAAAGAAAAATAACAATTTCAATTTAAGAACAAAATTTGCAAGCAATCTTTCTTTCACTGAAAAACAAATAGAAATGAATAAATCGAAATTATTTCAAATGTTTCCGTCTCAGGGTAATCCCATGTCAAGTGATGCAATGAGTCCTAAAGATAAGAAAAAATGTGAAATATTATATTTGTTATGCAAGTAGTTTTTCAGTTACGCCCTTCTAAAGTGTACCTAAATGAGTGATTTTGAGCATGTTGGCGTTTACGTTTTCTTTTATAACTTTGGGTAGAAATAAGATAAAGCAAACTGGTTCCAAAATATTTCTGTATTTTTTGAGCTTCCTCTATCTATGTCACATTTTCATTATATTACACTGATATTACCTCGTTGGCGGCTACAATAATCGGTTTTCTCCGGTTTTTCTCGGTTTTTTGGTCTCTGTAGATCATCTGTAGATCATTACAATTTGTCAAATTCAGCTTGGCCGGCGAAGTTTGGATGTACAGCTCGTTACATTCTAAGGAAAAGTACAAAATATATGAAAAAACACGTTAAGATTTTATCACAAAAACTCGTTAGTTTTAATCCTTCTACCTGAAAAGTCTTATTTTTGGATTGTTGATAATTTTACACAAGGGTATAATAAAAATTTGTATCGCTAAAGTAAATTCCAATTTACACCCTTTTTGTGAGTTGAAAATACTTGCACCACAGATTGTATTTTCTCTTTACCTCCTAGATTTTGTCTTTGCCGAACACCGACTCTTTCTTTTCCCCATCTGCGTATTCCGCTGGCAAAGCTGCATTTGACGGACAATACTAAATTATTTTAACATAATAACATTTTTTAACATTTTAAGGCGATAGGACACGCTTATCTCACATTAAATGATCATTACTAGGCGCGTACTGCGTCGCACTACTTCTACTAATGTCCATATACGAAACAACAGAAGGAAATACACTGAATCACTTGTATTTTTATAAATTTGTAAATGTAGCAAAAAGAAAATGTTTATTAGAAAAAAAAACTAAATCAATTGGATAGTTAAAGAGTTATAGAATGGAGGAAACACGTTAAATTGAACAAATTTGTAATATTTGTGCAAATAAATGGCATTAAAACAAAACTTCGTTACTATATGTATTAAAACATTTAATTTCTAGACTAACTACATTTAATTTAACGGCATCAAGTACTTCCCTCTAGTCTATAAACATATAAACTAAAAAGATAACTGCCCATAATTCTATTTTATGCAGATTTTGTTTATTTGTAAATAACAATAACGAGATTAAAGTAAAAGCTGCATTGTCCATCTCAGTTTCCCTCAGTTATTAGGCTAATGCACTATCTTTTTTCGTATAGTGTCGAATTTTAAATGTACATTTGACGTGTGCTAAAAAATTAAAATCGCCCATATAAGATACACATAAACGTTGCTCATTCCTCGTAATAAAATAGTTGGGCAACTAATTTATGTTTTTCGTATGTATTTCGTGCTCGCGTGCGGGCTTCAGATGAGTTCGGACTCTATCGGCTGCCGGCAACATCCGAGTGCCCTTCTCTGTTCGATTAGGTAACGCACCATAGATAAACAAAGAGAAATTGATTTTGTATTACAGAAGTTTTTTGAGAAATACAATAAGAGTTACGTTAACACCAATTCGTTTGAAGTATGATCGCGTCCTATGCTCTTAATATTAAACTTTTTGTCAAAATTGGAAAAATTAGAATTTTGTTTTATGATCCCCTCCGCGATTTACCTATCCACTCACTCATACCTTATCCAATTTGCCCTCAAATCCCGAATTCACGCCTCCTAGGCTTATCTATCCAACCACTCGCCTCCCACCCGACTTGCCTCCCCCGATCTAAAAGCCGGGTTTTCCCCTCAAACCGTTCCCCTAGCTCAAAAGGTCAATGAACATTTTTTGGCCATCTTGACCTCCATTATCTTTTTGTTCAAGATTCCAAGTCAATGTGGCATATAGGAAAACCTGTAGGTAAAAAAATCGACGATACCCGAAGAAAACCAATTATTGTAGCCCCCAACGGGGTAATATCATAAATGTGAGATAGATAGAGGAAGCCTGGGAAATTAGAAATATTTTGTAACCAATTTGAAGTCAATCAGTCAATTACTAAAGGAGCAGCGGCTCTGATGCTGACCGATAACTTAATACTCGACGGGGTGCTAAAGCTTACTTGCTCTAGAAAGTCATACCAAAAACAACCGACTTTGAAATCTTGTTCTCCATTAACTAAACTACAAAACTGCCTTTAAGTTACAAAATTTTTACAAGTTTTACTACGCAAGTCTTACGAAAATCCACGAGTCGCCAGTTTCTATAACTAAAACTGGTCTCTTCTTTTATTAATTAAAAGGAAGCTTTATTTGTCATATAAGGACTTAATCAAATGTCAACGATTCTTAATATTTTTTTATTATAAATGGATTAATGTTTCCCGATAACAGAAAAAATATTGTATGCTTCTCGTGTCGTAATTGTCTTTGAAGTATGGGATTTACAAGAGCTCGCCGAGCGACCTGCTTGTAATTACGACTCTAGGTACGTGAATAACTATTGGCATGCGCCCAAGTAACGTGTTCAGTTTCAGTAGCTAATGTCAAACGTAAAATTAATCTTTCTTTTAGGAACTCCAAATTGTAACTACTGAAAGTGAGTTTCATATAGATTTATATCCTGTTTCAAAATAGAAACTTTCTAGAAGGCGAAATTAAAGGTAAAGAGACAATCAAGATATAGCCCGGTCATTTTAGATTTTGACCTCGAAAAATATTATGAATCTCAAAATTCGTAGATATGCTGTACTTAATGCTGTACTTATAAGCTCTCACACTGAGGCAATGCGCAACTAGCAACTATAAACTGACAATAAGCAACAGACAATATTATTTTGACCACCTCTCACACTGCAGCAACTAATTCCTTTTAGTTTGTGTAGCAATCTCAAACAATCATGTCATCCTCTAACAACTCTGAATATGCGATTTTAATTTGGTGGCATTTAAGGAACATAAATTTAATAACAACGAAGAAATTAGCGAAACTTCGAATTTATTAACAGATTATTTAAAAACAATATGAGTTGTAACAACTATCCGAACTTAAGTGTTAGATGAGGAATAATCCAATTGCGTCAGCCTTGCACGTAAGAATTTCTAACAACTTCCAATAACAATAATAATTCTTTTTCTTTATAATATATATATGCACATTTCTTATTTGGACCCTCTTTAATTACATCACCCACTGACTCCATAACCTTGACTTATATTTCGGCTACAATCATAAAACTAATAATTCCAGTAAATAATAAAAAATTAATTATACACAAGTATTCCTAATATACTAATAGCATAAATAATAGTTTGTTATACACATATGTCTTTATGTTTCCATCAAATTCTGAATCGTCATGTGTGTTGTATAAAAATTCCACTCTCTATTTATAATAATAATGCAAGTATTGCTCTATATTGACACGATAAAATCGGCTTTCGACATGCAATGCATATCGCCGGCAACAAATATTAACGCAATCGGCAACGTTTTTGTAGAAGCGATAATAAGTTGCTCCAATGTGGGACTTCTGATTTAATTCAATGTAAACAACCCGATGGCGATAAAATTGCGTGTTTCCAATTGCTAGTTGCTAATTGCATATTGCTTCAGTGTGAGAACCGCTTAATAGTTATTTATGTTGCTAGTGGGATAAAAGCATCACTGAACGAGTGCGATTATGCCTTTATCCCAGTGTATCATACAAGATTTTATCTATAACTTCTTGGTTGCGTTAGATAATGAAATTTATTCTAACACTAGTGAGGTAATAGATTAATTACATAACTGAGTTATGTAATGAATTCGTATGATAATGAGTTGTTATCTAAGCGGCCGTAGATAATAGACATTTAAGGTACAAGTATAAAAAACCATTTTTTATCGTTTTAAAAGATGTGAGTGCAATAAAGAGACTTTTTACAACGTGTATCTTACAACGTTTTATCTACGGTCATAACGCCTTACTAGAGATTCATTTTATTTGATTTTTTTTTAATTTGTGACTTACGTCATGCATATCAGCGTGCTTTGATTTTTACGTGCTTAGCATTACTTGTTTAGCAACCAGTTTGTAAAGTATTCATAAATCATTTACCATAACCTATTGTTAACATTAGCGTGCAATAAAAATTTTATAAGACTTTTTATTTAAGTTCAAATATTCTATTTGAAATGTATAGTTTGGTCTGTAGTTTTTGACGGTAATAATTTTGATACTCTTGACACTACCAAACATACATTATTTTCTGATTATCTTTCTATAACTGAATCGAACGTTTGATGAGTTGCTAACATGGACTTAAGCATCGGAACACTCTATTCGGTTCATATTTGAGTGTATGGCGTTTGTAACTAGCCACAATTACCTCTTTTAGTCTGGTTTTCCGCACATTTTCTTAAGTACACAAATCTTAAGACGCAATACTTTTGTCTGTGTATTGGGAAAATCACGTTTAAGTTGTCTGAACTAGTAGGGTATATATCGTTTCCTACATATGCTGCTAGAATGGCTGTGTTTATCTTTATGAAATCTCAACCCTGTTTTCAATACAAAGGTACTACATGGTACGTATAGTGTAGGATTTGTTTGATAAATTTTATAACATATCGGCCATCGGTTGTAAAATATTGATATAAAGAATTAATTTCTTATCTTGGATGATACTCCGTCAGTTGGTATACTTTTCTGTCATCCTAAAGTATCCGTGACTTATTTTCTTTTACTACAGTCTTTCTTGTATCTTATAATGACGTTTGAATTAGTAAAATATTGTCTTCATTTAAGAAGCTTATGTTTTTCCGTCTTACTGCTCCTAAGTCAACAGTCAATCAAACTTTCACTACCTCTATTGGAGCTCGAAGTAGTTGAAAGATGGCAATCCATGGATAGAATCAACATGTTGCTGCACTATACTGCAGATTCATTTAAGTGTATTATATTTTCAAAGTAGCTTGAGAAATAATTTGTGTAAAATGAATATTCATGTTCATACCTTTTATCTGAAAAACTTAATTTTCAAGTGGAATTAATATTCTTTTCTAGCTTGTAAATAACTTACATCTACAATAAGTAGCTCGTCCAGTTCTGTCTGTACGAAGAAGTCTCTAGAAGTTTTGAAGATGAAACTGCGATATACTCTTACGTTTTTCATAGTCAATAGATTATTACATTCATAATTCAATTGTGTCTGGGGTATTCAAATTGTTATCCTGAGCCTCATGGGAATTATTTAGTAAAACATTCAATTGCAAATAAATCATTAATAATAATCATCGCCTACCACTTCCCAGGAGTTGGTAAGCAAACAAAAGATATTTTAAATGGTATTAGTACTCTGGTACGACAAACAATAATATCATCAGCACAAAAAAATCAAAACAAAAGCAATTTAAATTTATTATTCATATCTAGGAAACCGTTAACCTCCATACTAACGGAGTAGGTAGCAATTATAGTAATTTAGAGACTAAACAAACCTTTAGATAGTAAACATAATGTAAATATTTATCATTTGATATGGGATTCTACTAAACCCTACCCCCATCTATTCAGTCTATCTAAAATCCAGCATTTAATGGTTCTATAAACTGTGTTTGCAGTTTCACTGCAGGAATTCTTTCAGGCTTATGTTCATTGCTTAATTTGTAATCAAACCGAGCAAACAAAAATATAGAAAAGTGAATTGAGAAATCCTGATTAATACTCAAGCATCTTTAATTACAAAAGTCTAATTCGCTCGATCTTTGGACTCATGTCACTAATGTATGGAGTAAGGAGTAAACAAATTGTGAGATGTGGTAGTTACACAATTCTTACACAAAACATGCGTCTGGCAGTTCAGACAAGAATATTGTACCCAGCATTTAGTATATATCTGTGCAGAGACCTGCAAATCTTATCTACTAAGACAAGTATAGGATATATGATGTTGTACCTGTACCTGCAGATGCAGGTAGTTATACAGGCTGTCCCAGCCAAAAATGACTTGTTTTCGACTTTTTGATGATAGATGGGGTGGATCGGTACGACGTATGTAGACTGCTAAACGACTAGCAACTATCATACAAATATCTGATAAGAATCTTTGTGGCTGCAAGGAAGTTAATAAATTCTTTGTTTATTTTACAGCTGATTCTAATGTACTTATACCGAATCCAGCAACGTTTCGAAACTTTGAGATGTTTCTGATCACTTATGTACTCCTTTTTATTGATAGTTTTTCTCTGGGTAAGTAGACGGATTTGTATGAGCATAGAACACAGCAGTGTGATTGTACTGTGCATTTTACAGCAGAAGACAGTATTGGCGATAGAATCTCCGGAGGAGTAACAGCAACAGCTGGCCAGTTTCCTTATATAGTTTCAATTCACCTCCGTAACCAACACGTGTGTGGTGGTTCTATTATTCATTCTAACTGGGTACTAACCGCTGCACATTGTGCTGATGGGTAAACAAATGTATTTTCTTAAATTGCTATTTAGTTGCTTATATCTCATATTTTAGAGGCCACCCAATAGATTTCCTAGTTATCACTGGAACAAACCTAGTAAGTGGTGCAAACGGATTAACACACAGAGTGATGCAGTTTATTGTACATGAAAGATTCAATCCCACGACAAACAGTAATGATATTGCCTTAATTCGACTCGCTGGTATCATAAAGCTCAATAGGAAGACACAACCTGTTCGACTGCCCTATTTTACTGCCCTTACTGGAACTTTATGTTTTGGGTCTGGTTGGGGCTATCTTAAAGAAGGAGGACCGACTTCTCCCTATTTGCAGCACATCATTATGCAAATTATAGATTTAAGGCAGTGTAGAAATATATATTTAAATATTAATTCGCAATATCCAGTTCAACCTACAAATGTATGTGTTTATATTAGTCCAGCGACAGGATTTTGCACTGGTGATTCTGGTGGCCCGTTGGTTTGCAATGGTATGCAATATGGAATTGTATCGTTTGGTCCTGCTTGTACTGAGAATTTTCCAAATGTACTCACCAACGTGGCGGCTTATATTGAATGGATAATAATAAAAACTGGATTGCCAATTTATTAATTATTATTACCTGTATTTATTTAATCTCAAATTAAATATAGTTTTAGTTCAATTTGGAATTTTGTTTTCCTTTTTAAAATTAGCTTTATTAGTATACTATATTTAGTATACTAGACTATATTTCAAAACAATACAATTTTTATTATTTATTATTAAGAAAGCCGCCTTCAATTATACAGGGTGGCAAGGGTTAGAACGGTTAATTTTAAGGGGTGATAGAAGACATCAAGAAGTGTTAATAAATTCTGTTCTATGTTAATTGGCTTTCGAGTAATTTAGAAAAACTATTGGCATATCTGGCAACGTTGCTTAAGTATAGTCACAGTCTACATCTGGGTCTTGACCTTGTTTTAGAAAATCAAACAAACAAACTGATGGTGACAGCCGTTGTTTAACAATAATAAGCATCCGAAGCAGATTAGTCGGGTGACAAATTCTACGAAAATTGTAATCGTCACTGTTCTCCCGTAAACAAATTTTGTACGTGCTTAAAAACACGCTGATTCATAACAAACCAACTATAAAATAAGACAATAAATAATTAATCTCCACTTTATATTTATTAATTTCCGGAATATTTTCAAAATTTCTTGGTGTATTTGTTTTTTTATTAAAAAATACTCTTTTTGTAAAAAAAATTGATTAAGGCATTTAATTAATAAAATTAAAGATTTTATTAATGTGGCCAAAACAAGACGTCATCAAAATCCCTTAACCTAATTACCTAATTTAAATTAAATTAATCTTCTCTTTAAAAGATATTCTCTTATAAAATCATTAAAAACTATTATTAAATAAACAAAGTCGTGCTTTATTGACAAATTATTTCCAGTTAACAAATTACAAACTCAGCATTATTTCACTCTGAAAGGGTATTATTTACACAGCTGTGATCGGACATTGACCCAAATATTCTTCATTAAATTGTAAGATTGTAAACGTGCTTTATTCTAAGTTCAACAAACTTCCTACATCATCATTTTGTGCGAATGTGGAGGAAATTTTATTACAAACTTTACAAGGTTGTCACGTTTCTTAATTGAGTAAAATAAATTTTTAATTGTAAAAAGAATCCAATTTTACGCGGAAACGATATACGATACGATAAAATGTTATTAAGGTTTAGTTGTGATAGATGAGATGCATCTGCCAGCAAAGTCCCATAATTAAAGTAGGTACTATTATCAACGTGGCAAAATGATGTTAAAGTCTCCAACTTTATTATTTTTTTTGAATCTAGAACAAAGTTGTATAAGACTTTTCGTTCCGTTTGATGTCTTCTATCCCCCTTAAAATTAACATGTTCTAACCCCTGCCACCCTGTATACTTTAGACAACTCCGAACTTGAATGCGGCTACAGATCGATCATTTTTTGCTGAGCATATTTCAAAAGGAATTGTCTTGAAGATGCAAGCCCGAGATCCTTAGTTTATCAAATTCAATTATATTCTAATAGCATCTCAGGTTGATATATCACTTTAACACTATTGAAAATCATATATTCCTGGAGATGTAAGTGGTCCTTATATCCGTCGGCAGTAACAAAAATCAACTTCAAAGCCTTAAAGTGCCAAAAACACTTTATTCCAGAGCTGAACACAAAATTTATTTATCACTGCTAAATCTAATCTATAAGAAAAAAAAGCTAAAAAATAACATACAAAATAATGAATTAGTTAAAATACTCTGGGCCGTAATATTAAAAAGATTGAGATTGGCTGATAAAATGTACTTTACGGCCCAAACTCAATATACCTTATTTAATATATTAACCACTCTAATCTATATTATGTTGGGTCATAATAAGTTTACTTATTAAATACTTAATATATTTAACTATGGCCATAAATGCTTCTAGAGCATCTAACAGTCATCTGGCTATGGATTACTGACAATTTTTAACGCTATCCATCTAAAATATGCGTATACACTAGTGTATATATCAGGAAATCCCTTAGCACACGGATCACCCTGCGATATAATACCATATAGCGTGCCATTACAGACAAGCGGGCCTCCAGAATCACCATGACATGTTCCCCTACCAACAGTACTAATAGCACAGACATTCGTGTCAAGTATTTGTTGCGATTTCTTAAGAAAAGTCGTTCTGCATAAATTGGTATCCACTAAACGTTGGTGTAGGTATTGTACACGAAAAGGACTCACTTGTCGTAGATTGAGCCATCCCAATCCAGATACAACGCACGGAGTGCCAGGTGGTAAATGTCTTGAAGCTAATCGTATAGGTTGAACATTAACACCAAAATGAATAGGACGATCTACACGAAGAAGAGCAATATCATTAAATAGCCATGGTTCAGGTAGAAATTTTTCATGCACGATGGGTAGAGCAACTCTGTAACCCAATCCGGTAGCGGTTATTTGATTCGTACCGAGGGCAACAAGCATACTGTGTGGAGGAAACCTGAAAATCAACATTTAACTGACACGGGCAACATAAGAAATGTAAAGTGCGTTTACCCAAAAACACAATGACCAGCAGTTAATATCCAGAAACGATGAATAATTGAGCCTCCACAATTGTGTTCGTTAAATATCCATATTGCAGCTAAATAAGGAAATTCGTGATATGGAGCGGTATACCCCTTAAGTATTCTTCCGTCAAGTTGATCGTTTCCTTGAGATGATACTGTAACGAAGAAAAAATATATAGGCTCAAATTCTATGTATACGTTTCATTGATTCGCTGATGGATCTAATAATCTTACCTAAAGTAGGACCAAACACAGAAGCAATTGCAATGAAAGTATAGTTGGTCATTCTTACTAACAACCACATAGATATGAAACTTTGTACAGTTACGTGAAGTCTCATAATATCAACTGATCAATAATCAATAACAATGGCTAAACAATTAATTCTGTTCTAAGATTAATAATTCAAAGCTTACTCATGCTATCTTTCCTGAAATCTGGAAATGTAATTATTATAATATAATATACAATAATAGATATGATTACAGAACAATAGTTGCTTCCTACTTCTTGCTATTACTAATTTGTCTAGAATCCAATAAAGCTCGACTTGGTGTTCGCGCCAAAAAGAAGAGGTGGCCACGGGTTATTGAAAGAGTCAGACACAAATGTAAATAAATAAATTAAAAAAAGTTAAAAAACACAAATACACAAAAACTAAACTAAAAGAAGAAATGTGTATAACAAGAACTTATTTAAAGTGCATACCGAAATTAAACAAAAGAAATACTAACTAAATAAAATGTAACTCTAAGATATAAATATATATCTATAATATATATTAGAAGACAAAATAATCAGCTTTTTTAATACAGTCTGTACAGTTGTCCCTACAAGTAGTGCCATGTTTGTCAAAAAGGTGCTGTGAAAAATAAGTAGGCAGTGCATATTGAGCATGTGGTTTTTAAATAAATAGTATCTAATAATAATTTAATTTTAGTGTGTAATACAGAAAAACTTCTTCCTGTGCTTCTTAAAAACTGAATATTTAAGCTAATAAACATGTTACCCCTTTTGCTACATTACTTACATAACAAACTGTACATGTACGTTCCCATAAAATTGAACAAAATAATTACACCTGCTAACTATAGAAAGTTAATATTAATATTATATTAAATTCACTTACTTAACCAACCTACAAGAATGCGTACATATGTAAATAATAATTATTTAACAAGGTTAGTTTAATTAACTGTGATATTTTATTACATATATGTGTCTTATTTAATGTTGTGTTTTATGAGGTTTAAATTAGTTTTACGGAATCTTAATATGATTTTATATTTTTAAACAAGTATAATATAAATAAACAAATAGTAATTATGTAGATACGTCTGGCAAGCAAGATTATTGGGGTGAACAGCTAATGTAATGAAAGAACTACATTATTTCCACCAAAAACGACACGAGCACGTCAAATTTACTAGGAAGTGGGCATGTCATATGACTATTTCCGTTCAGCCATTTTCAACCCTAAAATAGGGGTGTGGTTTACCATAAGATTTTTAAATAACATGGGGTAGCAAAAGGCATCATTTAATAAATGCTCAAAATGACCACCACCACTACGTTCATACAGTAATAATCCAAGCAGCATCTTAGTAGCAGTTACTGAAATCGGAACTTTGATTAAGTAGTTGCTACGTAACTACAACTAAATTTATGACTTTATAAGTTTAATTACTTCAGTTTGAAGTATTTTAGTAATTATGTAGTTGTTTCTACTATTTATTGGAACTATGTTGTTCCTTAGTTCTAAGTAGCTTTTAAGGTATGTGGTATGGTATTGTCACTTAGTATAATTACTTTAAAGTTGTTGCAACTTCAAAATGGTAGGTACATGTTATGACTGTAGCAGTAACTTGCCCGAAGCTAATTTAAAGTTTTTAAAAATTTAAAGTTGTATTGAAAGTACTAGGTACCTGTCACCTGTCTGAAACCGTTGCTTACCCTTTAAAGTAACGGAACCTTACAGTAGTATTGGAAGTTAACTTACAATTTTTACAAACTTACGTTTTTTGCTACCCAGGAGAATCACTTTAAAGTAATTTTTACTACTAGTTTTGCATTAAAATTATTAGAAAGTTCCAGTTACTATTAAAAATTACCATGCAGTGACAGTAACTTCTATTAGGAAATCCAAGCCAATATGGTTACTACGGGCAAACATTCCTATAAAATCACCATTTGACAGACTATTAAATTATTAAATAAATTAGCCTAATCAGTCCAAATAATGATGGCCGCTGTGGGGAAACATTTCCGTCGACACCACAAAAACACCATTTGATTGGTGGTTGGATTGTCTAATAGAGGCCTACCGGTTGTAGATGAATTTGAAAGTTAATTGTGTTTTTGCACTGGTAGTAGTTGGGGAAATACAAAATACTATTTTGCTCTCATTTACATGGAACAAGGGTGAAGTATATTCGCCTTTTCTATTTGGTTACCACAACCTTAAAATATGCCATATCTAATTATTATGTAGCAGTATAAAAATATAATGTTCATGTTCATTGTTAAATGTGAGGTTAAACTTATACGTTCTTAAAGTTCCTATGGGAACTGTGCAGTAACATTAGGAACTGGAAAGTGGTTACGAAAACGTGGACGTCTTTTTATAGTTAGAGCCACTTGAAAGTTCCAGAATTTTTTAACTTATTTTATACTTCGTGGTCACAACAACCTTGAAGTAGAATTTGTTTAGTTCGCGTTTAAGTACACGCATTTTAAAGTGACTACTACTTTAAGGTGATTATTTTAAAACCTACTTTACATTTACCTGTAAAATGTTGGAGTCTATTAATCAATTTGCAATTTGTTATAATTATTAATAGATATTTCACGATGACCTTCAATAAAAATAACAAATTGATGACAAATTGCCGGTCGCCGGTGCCGTTACGTAAATTTTATTCTTTCAGATTCTTCAAATAAATTTAGCGGAGGTAAATCTGGCGACCTTGGAGTTCATTCAACAGCACCCTTTCTGCCATTCCATTGACCAGCAAACCTTCGAGCCAAATACTACCGAACAGGCAGTGCATAAAGTGGAAGAGCTCTGTCTTGTTGGAAATGCAAACGATCTGCGAGGTACTGATCATCATTACTAACAATTTATTCCAAGTACAGATTGGCCCATGCAAGATGCTCCTGTACCTTGTCTTGGAAACTGTAATAGTTACGAAAAAAAAGTTAAGTATCAAAGTTGGTTGGTGTAAAACAAATTTTAATTTTATAACAGTTTTGTATATACAGGGTGAGCCATATCAACTTTTTACTTTTTACTATCAACTACTGTCATTTGTCACGGTCATTTGTCCAATTTCCTTTTGCAACAGTATAGTTTATTTCAAAATTATAGAATTTTTGTAACAGTATAGTACAACATTCTCATTATTAGTTTTCATCTCAAAAAATAGTAGGGTTCAGCTGATTGTTACTTATGCAGACTGGGGTATTTTAGAGAGCTATTATCAAAGCGCTGAACAATACCCATGTAGGACAATACCCCCTGTCAGTCTTGACTACAGGCCCCAGCTTGACTGAATATAATGATATGATAATGAATGACTGAGGATAACCAAATGTCTTTTTTTCATCATTGGTTCAAGCCTAGGCCAAGTCTCGGTTCCCTACTCTTCGCTCAAGCGTTAGCCAACCTTCAATCCTCGGTCGTCTAAGCTTTGTCCAAGTGTGAAGGAACCTTCAAATCACAAATCTCTCGTTTCTGTTGGTGTTAGTGTTTCTAGACTTGTTTTTTAACCCTTGAGTCAAGTTTGGGCCAATCTTCGCATATTCTATCAAATCAAGCTTGTGAAGTTTTTTGTTTTTATTATATCAGCTAGTAATTAATTGAGAGAGAAATGCGAGAAAAGTTAAACGAAGATATCTACATAGATTATAATTATTATTACTAAATATAAATTCAGCTATCAAATGTTCACGCGCTCGATTTCTTCTTGTTTATGAAATAAAAAATGTTTATTTTTAAAAGAAAGCTACGCTAATAAGTACAAATAACATTTTTTAGTAGTAAAAATTAAACTTGTGTGCTTGAAAAAAATTTTAGCATTAATAATTTTTTAAACCCTTTTTCTTTAAAATTTAATTATTTAACTCTTAAAATATTAGTAATTTCATATAGAATCAGTCTCATATTTGTTCTTATGTCATAAATGTTATTTATAATTGGTGAATCATTTAGAATTTTTGTATTATTTGTTTTCTGCATTAAAGTTATTTCAGACAAGTTTTAATGAGTTAGTACTCCATAAAATAATAGTTCATGAATAATATAAGTTGATCTCATGCTCAATGGTCAGTAATAACTCTGCGCCACCGTTGGGTTCCGATCCTACACTATCACTGATTGACAGCCTTGATACCAAATTAATATTAAAATTGGTCCAAGCCTCGCCTTCAGTTTGATTGCGATATTGGTGCCACTTATTGGACTAAAACATTCGTCCACGATGGGATCGTTGAATAAAGTCAAGCTCGAATCACAATTCTGCACCAATATTGGGTATTTACCTTGCATCAAGACTCAGTATTAGTGTCGGCCCAGCCATGGGCCATTTCTGAATTTCAGGCTTGTACCAGAGTTGGTAAACATCGTCCCAAGCCTGAGCGAACCGTGGTCCCTTCGTTATTTCCTACATGGGTAACTGTTAGATGTGTGTTAGAACATTTTTAATTGAAACAAACGGCAACAGATAGGAACGATATCACCCAGTTTGAGAAAGATTGAACAAGGATTTTGAAACAAAATCTCAAGCAAGTCTGGCAAAATTTATGTTTGCGTGTTAAAATACACAAACATAATCGCACAATACCTTTAATGAATGAACAAACTGAACTTAGTAATTCTCTTTTATTAGAAGCGATATTTAGTTTAGATATTTAGTTTTTATTTATATTGTATCTATTTACCCATTTTCTGCAATTATCCTTAGTAACGTGTTTGTTTATCAATCTTATCTATCATGACATTTAATGTCGAATGAATTGTAAGGTTAAGAATTTATTAAAACTTGTGAAACTTTTAACTAATATTTTTTCATTATATTTTCTGCATATATCAGTCTTACTTTTTAATTATGCTGAATTATATTAATTTTTATGTTATAATTATGTTTAATGTTACTTTTTTTCCTGAACATTTTCTTACAATACATTTATTAAATATATTTAGTGAAATTATAAAGCATTTATTATGTTTAGTGTTATTATGGAAGTTATGTATTTATAAAAGCAACTTTTTGATAATGCAATCACAACGTAAAACAAAGACAAACTAAATGTGATTTTACCAACTGTATTGTTAGCATTTACCAAAATGATTTGCTAAAGACGCGAAATGGAAGCGTTTACAGCAGTTTTTCGGACTTTTACCATCTCCCTATGGTAAATGCTAGGATTTATCGGTAAAACCTAGGATTTACCAATTTCCAGGGTTTCACACTAACAAGTCCTAATATAATAATAGCCAGTTCCGATGTCCGATGTCCACCGAAAAATATCTCGAAAAATAAAAGACTTGAAATTTTACAGGCAGGTGGACCTTACCCCAAAGGGGGTATGAGTATATTTTTAATCCTAGAAAACCCGAGGGGGTCGCAGGGGGAGGCTTTTTTCAAAATATTGTTATGGCCATATATCTCTTGAATGGCGTAAGCTACAAGCTTCAGATTTTCACAGATTATACTTGCAACAATTCTGAAGATACTAAAATTCAGAAATTATCGACATTTCTTCCAGGGCCGGAGTAAGGTAACATTCCAGGGAGAAAAGAGTTTTCCGCAAAAATAACTATTATAAAAATGTTGATTGTGAGTAATCTGTAAGAGCTACGTACAGGCCATCCGGACTTTTTGTAGATCTTTTTGAGATCAATGTTGGGACTTATTGGTAATTACGACGAAAGGCATTGCTAATTATGAATCAAACCTAATTTTTTTAAATTATAGTTACAATGTTACATGTTATGATCATATTGACATTATTATTAAGGAAAATATAAATTCCATTGGAATAGCACATTCTGAACTACGAGGCGACATTTCTTTCGCTAAGAACGTTGTTCTGCTCATATATAAGGAGCGACGCAACATCGGGGAGTTTATTTCGACTGTTTTAACTTGAACTTTTTTTACTTCGGATTTGCATTTAGCAAACTTTGTTACGGAGTTGTTAATATTTGATTTTTACAATGGAGAAACTGATAATGGAAGACGGTAATGTCTCCCATTGCATTGTGTCAATGAGTGGCGATAAGAACTGTCTATTTAGAGCTATCGCACACTGTGTATTTAACAGTTAGACAGTGCACGAAGTGGTAAGGGACCTCATTTTCGGCCACGTGTGCAACAACTGGGAAGAGTTTGAGATCCTTAGTTCGACTCCCGGCGATGATAATTACCTAACTCCTACCGAATATCGGGTATTGGGAAGTTATTGCAGCTACCCAAATCTTCCCATTTGTATTTGAAGTGTGGAGGGACGGCGGCCTCTTCTATCTGACTACACTTCAGGTTCAAGTTGACCTTCATACAAAAAGGCTACTTTTCTCAGGGAGACCCTCAGAGGGTCACTTTGATGTGTTGGAGAAAATTGAAATACCGCGTCAAGAAGGTTTAGACGACGGAGGGTCTGTTCGAAAGAGCACATCAACAACAATTAGGGGCAAAAAGATTCAAGTCAGAAAGCGAGATGGAGAGACAATGAAGAGTCTGGCTCAAGAGTAGATCGATTTATTGCAATCGAAAGAAAGAGACAAGTCAGGGATAAAGAGAGTGAGGAATTAAAAAAGAGAAGGTTGGAGGATAACAGATAGACATACAAAGGTCGAACATAAACAGGCTGACAAGGGAAAGAAGAAAAATGCTACAAAGAAAGAAGATAAAGAATCGAAAAAGAAAAGGTTGGAAGATAACAGAAATAGGGACTGACAAGAAGAGGAAGGAAAATGTTAGAAAAAAAGATGAGAAATCGAAAAAGAAAGGTTGGAAGATTAGAGAAATAGACGTTGAAAGATTGGTAATAAAGCGGCTGATAGGAAGAGGAACAAAAATAATAGAGAGAAAGAAGAAGAGGAATCAAAAAAGAAAAGATTACGACAAACCTTGTGTACGACGAAATATTCAATTAAGAAATCATGTCCCTTCGCTGATTCATATGTTCGTTCGTCCGCCAAGATTACTCAACAATATGTTCAAGTATGCATGCATATAAACTGGTAATTGTTTACGGTAGGGGTTAAGGACTACTAAAATAGATAGAAGAGTGTTGGTGGTGGATCCCAAAAATTAACTTTTATTAGTAGAACTGTTTTCTTACTTCATGGATAGACCAGACGAGTGACATGATCAGAAGGGGACCGTTGATTTTTCAACGGGTATTAGGCTAGTAATTATATACTATGTGAGCAACCAAATTATTTCAGTTATTATGTTAGTTTTTAGTTTTTACATTGCTAGGCTAATGTATTAACTCCGTTTAGTTATTTATTTCATACCAATGCCTTATTTTAATTAGCTTAAAAATGAAATTGAAGTCTATTAATAACTTATTATTGAACTCCTTCCCCGAATAGTGATCCATCATTTTTAAGAAGTCTCAATCTAGTAAACTAACATCTTATAACCTTGTACTTTGATTTTGTGAAATATTTTTTTGTTGATTACAATATGTTACGGAAAGGTTTCATTTCTTCATCTAAATCATCCACCTGCTATTTATCTTCTTATTCTTTACTTATAGATATTATTTGTAACACTTATTAGAAGTCACATGATGTTATACTTTTTTATTTATCTCTAAAAAAAGAATTATATTGTTCACAACCTTGCCGATAAAATTGCAATATTTACAATCCGCGCCTTTAACAAACCTATTCCCTTGTTTCGTTTGTTCTTCTAGGATTTCCAGAATCTAATAGACCAATATTTGATTGTTTTCAATGATAACTAAGATAACTCTGACTAATTATACTATTCATCCATTTACTTGTACAATATTCATTGTCGTTTTACTCATAATGAAATTACAACCTAAACATTTATAATTATAAATTGTGAAATGTTCTCATCCATTTTAGTTCTTCTTTTCATTGTTAACTTTTCTTGGGGTAAGTAGTATAAATTCTTATATGGTTTTACTAGAAAATCATAACATATAATAAAAATCAAAAGATTAGTTAAAAGTTTCACAAGTTTTATTAAATTCTTAACCTGACAATTGTTTCAACATTAAATGGCATTATCAAAGTCAGATACGAATGATAAACAAACACGTTGCTAAGGATAAATATAGAAAATAGGCAACTAGGTACAATACATACAAAAACTAAATATCTAACACTTTTAATAATTGAATAAAATAAGAATTTAATAAAACTTGTGAAACTTTTAACCAATATTTAGATTTATATATATATATATATATATATATATATATATATATATATATATATATATATATATATATATATATATATATATATATATCTATAAAGGCCTACCATGCGTCCGGACCAAAAGCGTAGCGCCCAGCGTCCTGCGTATATAAGTGTATATAAATGATGGTATCAGTCAGAGTCTTTTGCAATCTATAGGTTTATTCAGCGTCTATTTATTTTATGCAACCTATAGGTTTATACAGCGCCCTTTTATTTTTTCAGTATTGGCCAGCCTGCTTGAATTCCTTTGCCTGTCTGCGGTGTCGAGTTACTCTCTGCATTTCTGAGTAAAGATTGCGTCATCTCAACTGGCAAAAATAATTCTATTTTATTAACGCTATGTAATAAATACTTTTAGTTTCGTTTCTGTATGTATATGAATTTTATTTAAAAGACTTTCAGATTTAAAATACTATATGCATAAAAACATCATAAAACTCGGATATGATATAGCTCTCTGCGTTGTCAAAGTACTATGTGTATTTCTCAGTAAGTATTGCGTCATTAAAAGTGACAAAAATAATTATGTTTTATTACAGCTACTTAATAAATCTTTTACTTCCATTCATTGGTGTCTGAATTTTATTAAAATGTTTTAAATAAGTTTTAAGGTACCATAAACATAAAAATGTCGTAAAATTAGAAATTTTATTGGATTTGTATAAGATTTTGTACAAAGGGGTTCTAAGGTCGCTGATATCGAATTCGACGGTAAGATTTACAATATGACGATTATACTTGAGATATGGCACAGTTATAGGAATTAGGATTCTTGTAAAGAAAAAATTAAACAATGTTATGTCAACCCCCGTACCCCCTTTTAAGGGTTGTAAATCTTTTTTAGATAACTTAGAAACTCGAAATTTGGTGTAATTATAGGATTTAAGATTCTTGTAATGAAGAATATTTAAAAAATCTTATTATGTCAACCTCTGCATCCCGTTCGGGGGTTGTAAGACTTCCAGATAAAATAAAAACTTGAAATTTGGTTTAGTTATAGGGTTTAGAGTTATCGTAAAGAATAGTATAGAAAAATATTATTATGTTAACCCTCCGCAACCCCTTTAGGGTTTGTAAAGCTTCTAGATGACACAGACACTTGAAATTTGGTACAGTTATAGTTTAAGATTATTGTAAAAAAATATATAAAAAATGTTGTTATATCATCCCCCGCACCCTCTTATGGGATTGTAAAACTTGCAGATGACACAGGAACTTGAAATTTGATATAGTTATAGGGTTTAAGAATGTCGTAAAGAAAAATATAATTTTTTATATTAAGTCAACCCCAGCACTTTATTTGGGGGTTGAAAAAATTCTGAATGACATACAAACTTGAAATTTGACATAGTTATAGAGTTTAGAATTCTTGTCAAAAGAAAAATAAACAATGGTAAAATTTCTACCTCCCACCCAAATTAGGGGTTGTAAAACTTCTATATGATATACAAACTTGAAATTTGGTATAGTTATACTATTTAAAATTTTCCTAAAGAGAAAAATCAAAAATATTAAAATATTAACCCTCCCACCCCTTTTGAGTTATAAAACTTTTAGGTGACGTACAAGCTTGAGATTTTTGACATGAGAGTTTCGAATTCTTGTCAAAAGAAAAATAAACAATGGTAAAATTTCCAACCCCCACCCATATAGGGGGCTGTAAAACTTCTATATGACATACAAACTTGAAATTTGGTATAGTTATAGTATTTAAAATTTTCCTAAAGAGAAAAATCAAAAATATTAAATGGTAAAATTTCCAACCCCCACCCACATTGAGGGTTGTAAAACTTCTATATGACATACAAACTTGAAATTTGGTATAGTTATAGGGTTTAGAATTCTCGCAAAGATGAAAACAAGAAAATGTTAAAATGTCAGACCCCGGCCACCTTGGGGGTTGTAAATCTTCTAGATGACGTACAAACTTGAAATTTTATATAGTTATAGTAGGCCAGTAACCGGGTAATTTATTTCTGCAATCTTCTACAGAGTTGATTTTCTTGTTGGAAAGTGTTCGGAGGTGTTCCATGAATGTAACGGTTGGGAATGAAGTTGTCGGGACGGGGGCGGTTTAGCGCTAGCCGCATTCTTGGAAAACATCAATATCATCAATATCAATATCAAATATCTCGTGAACCGTGCATCGTACGACAAAAATAGTATAGATCATTTCTTTGAATTTCTGTTTAATGATGAAATATAATATAAATACAAAGATTAGTTAAAGTTTCACAAGTTTTATTAATATCTTAACCTGACAATATTGTTTCGACACTATGTGTCATTATCAAAGGTAGATAAGATTGATAAACAAACACGTTGCCAAGGATAAATACATACAGAAAATAGGTAACTAGATACAATATATAACAAAAATTAAATATCTAACACTTCTAATAAAGGAGAATTACTAAGCTCAGTTTGTTCATTCATTAAAGGTACTGTGCGTTTTATGTCTGTATATTTCAAAAGCTTCTAAAATGTCTAATTTGTGTTTGTTGTTGCAAAAATGTAAGAATTTAATGTTGTTTTGAGGTGTCATTGGGTGGTTCTGTTCCAAAATGTGTTTGGCATAATTCTATTTTTACTAATTCTACATTATATTAACTAGGAAATTATCTAACAAAGGAATACAGTCTTGTGGTGGAATCTTTGAAAACATGTTACAAATTTCAAAGCTTACAAGTTTTGAATGTGCTGGAAGATGTATGTTCTGTAGTTTTTCTACTAATTCTAATGAATTCTTGACAGAGTATTTCGATTTGTATCCTATGATGTTAATAATATGGTTGAGTTTCTTGGACAAGGTGTGATTAGGTGCGTTGATATATGATACTACTGGTCGTATAGGCATGTTGTGTTTATGTGTCTTAATCAGTCCATATAGTTTTGGTACTTGTGGGTTTTTATGTATGATTTGTTGTTTTTCTAATTCGTTAAAGCAGATATTGCAGTTTGCTAAAGCTTGTTTTATTTCTTTTTGGAATTTTGTGGTAGGATCTTTGTTTAAAACATCAAAATTTTCTTTATTAATAAAATCATTAACCTTTTGTGTGTAAACATCTTTCGAAAGGATTACTAAAGTGTTACTCTTAAAAAACTTTAACTAATCTTTGTATTTATATTATATTTCATGATTATGGAGTTCCACAAAGTAAGGCTGGAGACAGTAAACGTTCTGTTTAATGCTTTATATAAATGGAAGTATGTCTGATTAACGTTCAAGTGTACGCAAAAAATGTGTGTGTCTTTTTCTTAAATAATATAATAATGTAATTAATACTCCAGGAATGTTAAAACTTGGTTACTCTATTTGTTTTGGAAAACGATGTTTGTTAATTAAATTATGTCACATTTTTTACGTGAAAAATTAATTTTAGAGAAACTGTTCGTTCAAGTTACATTAGACATACAACTTTCCTAACAGTTTGGAAAAAAAATTCAAATACTATGAGACTTAAGCTGTATTTTTTGGTTAACTTTGAATGTACAGTTTTTCTAAAATTTATTTTTCACATAAAAAATGTCAAATAATTTAATTAATAAACATCTTTTTTCAAAACATGTTAGGTAAGCAAGTTTTAACATTCCTAGACTATTCATTTAAAACCAAAGTTATCACATTATTAGATTATTTATGAAAAAATGGCGATTATTGATCATGCGGTTAAGATTTATGCACCGTATTTGAGTGTCTAAATGGCTTCTTTGTACTGACTTTTTTTTTAAATTTGGTATAGTTATTCACAATACATATAAGTAAATCCACTGTGATTTTGTTTAGATTTTTTGAATGTACTGTTAAATTTTTTTTGGGTACATTTGGACCTTAAAATTACTCAAAGATTTTGCTATATTGTTATAAAAATGAAACTTCAGGACAGGTAACCCTCCTATAAACGGGTTTGGTGTGTTCAGTGTTGTAACAGATACATTATTTTGTGTATCTAGATACAGATACAGTTACTATCAAAAAAATGTACCTAGATACAGATACAGATGCTTTTGCTGTGAAGTATCTAGATCCAAATACAGATCCTAACATAATGTATCTAGATACATTTGTTTTACTGTAATCACCCCGAAAATAAGAACTTCTTAGTCAATTTTTCGTTCTGAAAATAGTCATTTAACTAAGCATCAATTCCAGGACTAGTCTAGGACAGCAATATTTATTAAATTTTATACATACTAAAAATGAATAATTATTAAGCAGAAACCAGTATCTAAAGATAAGTACAGTGTGCATTCAAACGTTTGCACTTTTTAGAATTATTAGGTGCTCTTTTCACATATAATTTGCATTAATATCTTAATAAAAATATAAAATAAATAAATGTGTAGATCTTTTATCTTCAGTCTTGGTGTTGTGCAGATTATTAATAACTTGAATAAACTTCAATAGTTTTTAGTGTTTGCAAACCTAGAAAATGTTTCATCACTTTAACAGAAACCATCATAGCCTAGATATTATTTCTGATAACCTAATATCAAAGTAGGTGTTGGTACGATTCACACTACAACAATTTTCCAAGTTCCTAGTACTGTTACACCACAAAAGTCGCTAAATCTGGTTGCTTTTAGTGACCCTTCATGTAACCGAATATATTATACTTACTCTTTAACATATTTTCGAAAGCACTTTATTAGGATAGTTCTTTAGACTTTGAAAGTTCTCAAATTGACTGTTGACAGAAAAAAATTGGAGTGTGTAACAATCCCGTATAGTGCCTTTACTGTACTCGCAGACTTAAAGGACTCACTTATGGCTTGTTGTGATACTTACCCAAGCAGCATTTTCAGTCACCGCTACGTACTAGCAACCACCGGTGGAACTATAAAGTCTTTGCCGTTAGTCATAAGAACGTAATTGCTACGGTATTGTTACGTGCCTGGAACCAAAATGGGGAACAATTCTCGGGTAGCAGATACGTTGCAGTAACCTTTCCGGAACTTGTCCAGCTACCTTTAGGCTACGTAGCGGGAACGTGGCGACGTAATAATTGCTACTTTCGTGGAACTTTTTTTCTCTTTGACACATCGTGTCGCGTCGTTGTTCTCTCTTACTCTTGCAACTTAACAAATATTCTTTCACTTTCTCTACTAATGCCGCGGTCGTGTCACAAAATGGATTACTATTTTATTTGTAATACGTACATAATACATAAAGAGATGAAATGTTTCGTTATTTTGTCAATCTAGCATACCAAAATTATAAACCATCGCAACTTTTCTGTTAAATGCGATGATGATAGATCGAAAAATAGCAACGCGCTTTCTTTAAATATATTTTTTAATAAAAAATGTCTTGAATAAAATATGACAAAAATACTTATAAATTGATAAACATGATAGAAACCATTTTTATTTTATTCCCAAAGCACAATTTCACATCGATTTGTTATCTTTATTGAGAGTTATAGTAATAGACTTTTTAACAATTGCAACAAATTGCAAATTGATTAATAGCTTTCAACATTTTACATGTAAATATGGAGTTGTTTTGAAAATGTCACCTTAAAGTAGTATTAACTGTAAAATGTGTGTCTAAAGTTTGTGTCGCTTTATAAACAGTAACGGGAACTAAACAAATTCTACTTCTAGGTTGTTGTTACCACGAAGTATAAAATACGGTTTCCGTAGCCACTTTCTAGCTCCTAATGTCACTGCAAAATTCCCATTGGAACTTAACCTCAGATTTAAACGTCAATCGTAAACAAACAACCAATATTTTTATACTGATTGCTACTTAATAACAATTATTATTTAATTATGGCTCATTTTAAAGTTGTAGCGACGAAAGAAAAAAGGGGGATATATTTCACCCTTGTTTACTACATGATGCTTTATCAGTGATCTCATCCCTATTTTTTTCTATTTTGTATTGTAAACAGTTGATTTTGTTTCCACTGATTTCACCTAACTGCTGTTCTAATTTTCTATAAAAGGTGGACGTATATCTAAAATTCTTTTTTTTTCTTATTGCATTTGCCTTTGACATTTTTATTAAAAACTTGCAAAACTACTTCCACTGCGAAAACACAATTAACCTCCAAATTCCAAACTAAAATTACTTTCAAGTGATTCTCCTGGGTAGCATAAACGTAAGTTTTAGTTTCAATGCTACTGTATAGTTCAGTTACTTTAAAGGTTAAGCAATGGTTTCAGACCAGTGGCAGGAACTTTCGGTGCTACTTTAAAGTTTTAAAAACTTAAAAGTAGCTTCGGGCAAGTTACTGCTACAATCATAATATCACTTGAAGTTGCAACAACATTAAGGTAATTATACTAAGTAGCAATACCGCTCCACATACTTTAAAAAGCTACTTAGAAGTAATGTAACTACATAGTTCTAATAAATAGTAGAAGTAACTACATAATTACTAAAATCTTCCAAATTGAAGTAATTAAACGTATAAAGTCATAAATTTAGTTGTAGTTACGTAACAGCTACTCAATCAAAGTTCAGATCTCAGTTACCGCTGCTTAGATGCTGCTTGGGTATCTACAAGTCCAGTAAAATATACATTCCAGAATTGTTACGTAAATATTAAATAATCACAACATGTAATAAAGAATTTTTATCTACCATCCTACCACCAACTAACCTCCTATCTACCAACGTACCAAGTTGGTACAAGCTGTAAATTATGGTACAGAGTTGGCAACGCATTGGAAGAATGCGTCTTCCTCACACTTCACAATCGGTAATATCATCATTCTGTAATAATATCCATTGTTTATAGAGTCACTACATCTAGTCAGCCAGGACATGCTGTATGATCAGAGTACCACAAACGACGCCATTTTGTGGCGAGAAAAGCCCGAAATGGTTAATTATTATTATCCCCATTGAATTTAAGTATATCCACGTTTAGTTTAAAAGATTTTTCTACATAGTTTTCATTGTGACAACCCCAAATTGTAATATGCCAAATACGCAAGATGCGATTTTAATTTAGGAATTATTAGATTTCACACTTCCTTTGTCATATAGTGTCGTTTGCGGTACACTGATACATCAACTTGGCATGACTGATTAGATGTAGTGACTCTAATTGTTTAACGTGATGATTATCATCTAGTAGATATTAAAGAAACTACATAATAAAAAATTTGTTTTATTATGTTGTCGGTTTAAAGCCTTGGTAGTGTAGGGACCTGCTTGCACGTTTTTCATCCAAGCGGCCCGGGTTCAACTGCCGATGCCGGTACCAGCAGATCTGGTTCAGGTTTTCTGCAGTTTCCCTTAGCTGTAACACAAATGTGGGATTTGTGCTTATACCATTTTCCATGGTGTGGTTTCCAGGCTATGGGTTGTAGCAATTATTATTATTACCATCTGTCAGATCCTGCAGTCACAGTCACACGTTGAGCCTGCATAATAGTAATAATCGCACCTCCCTCCCGCACAAGCTTCTTAGCTTCTGGGGCCTGGTTCTCTAGGTAATGGGTAGTAACTATTATTATTATTAAATTATTTCAAACTTAAAATTCCACACATCATTTATGGTAGTTTTTGTATTATAAAATTATAAAAATATGAAAATAGTATCTGCACAATACAGATACACAGATACTACAGAAAATGTACCTAGATCCAAATACAGTTACAAAATTTTAAAAGTATCTAGATATGTATCTGGGTACCATAAAAGTATCTAGATACTGTATCTAGATACTTGTATCTAGATACATTACAATACTGGGTGTGTTACAAACCCACTCCTGGTCTGTGAGTTTTCGTAAGGTTGTTTATTGTAATTGTCGTTGTACTCGTAATTATTTTTTTAAATCTTTAGCTTTGTGTAGTTTACTATCTTCAATGAAAGTAAACTATTTTTGAAAAATTCAAGGTCAGTTATGTTTACAAATTTTTAAACGTGTTCCTTTTAACATTCGTTTTTTTAGGGATTTTCTTGTTCTCTTTTAAGCAGCAATTAATTAAAGAAAAAGGAAATACATTTTTAGGTGTATTTATCAACCCAAGAACATAGACAACTGCTGCGCGAGGAGGTCCGAAACGTAAGAGGGGCTTATCGAGGAGTAGAGACGTCGATACAATTTAAATTGTGTTTGGTGTTTAATTTTATTCTTTTACGGAATTATTGTAATGTCTAAAAATATAAAAGTGGCACCGTTAGAAGCGAAAGATCGCGCTCTACAATTTTATAAAAACGATTTTTTTTTATTAAAGTCTTCGTTTCTGAAATATGAGTTGATAAACGCGAAAGTACCCTAAAATTAATTAATTCTTGAAGCTTCGTAAACGAAGTTACAAGCATTTCAAGTTTATAGTTCCCGTAAGACTCAATGCTTTGCAAAGATTTGTTTATTTTTTTTTAGAAAAATGACTACAAACTTAAAGTCGTAATTCGTAAAAGAACTATCCAATTTTTTTAACTTAAACCTTTGTAATAACTAACACGAATCGTGAAATAGCAATGTAATAATCACTGTTATAAAAAATACATGACTTTTTATAATAAAAATTGGTCAGACATAAATAAAATAAAACTTTATTATTTGCCTTTTAATTTTACAACGGTAGTTTTGTATCAAATTACGCATCCGAATACCCATTGCATTCGTTATTACTATAAACAAGCCTTGAGGAACAAAATTTGCTGGGCAGCTGCGATAAGCAGTAATAATATATTTGATAGGACGTGTCGACGCGACGTAAAATTGTTGATCATATAGAATTCTTATTTAGAACGAGTTTATTTTAAGTTATTTAAATTTTAAATGAGTGTTGCATAAATAAATTGTTTTTTACATTTACTTATATGAACGTACAACTGTAAAAGGTTTATCAAATTAATAATTGCACGAGAACCTATATCTATTCCTTGGAAAATACCTAAAAAACGAGTGTTAAAAGGAACACGTTTAAAAATTTGTAAACATAACTGACCTTGAATTTGCCAAAAATAGTTTACTTTCATTAAAGATAGATAACTACACAAAGCTAAAGATTTAAAAAAAATACAATAAACAATCTTACGAAAACCCACAGACCAGGAGTGAGTTTGTAACACACCCAACCCGTCTATAGGAGGGTTCTTGTCTTGAAGTTTCATTTTTATAACAATATAGCAAAATCTTTGAGTAATTTTAAGGTCCAAATGTACCCAAAAAAAAAATTTAACGGTACGTTCAAAAAATTTAAACAAAATCACAGTGGATTTACTTATATGTACCTATTGTGAATAACTATTTTAGTTTGAAGCCACTATTAATTTATTTTTATTCCTTTTGATTTAAATACGCAGCCATAAGTCGCGGTATAAACCATTGCATTCTTCACATTTCGAACTACATTTGTTGTTATAAACATGAATTTTATAAGATGCTTCCTTATGGGCGCAAATTAAGTCCGAAGTTTAACGCTTTTTTGCAAAATTTCGGCTTTTTAGAGTGTCATATTTCCAGACAATGGTGAAGTATCAGCGTTCATTCTTTTTAAAAAACTGCACAGTTAAGGCTAGGTTATGTTTAAAATATTTCAAATCTGAAACTTCATTATTTTGGTATTTATGGGCTTTTGAAATTCTCGTTTTCTTCATTTTTGAGTAACTTTGGACCTCAACATCTCTTATGATCATGGATGGATTTTTTTAATATTACGTGCATATGAAGCAGCATATGATGGCAAACTGTGGTAATAGTATTTTGTGTCTCAAGGGCAGAAAATTAGCATTTGTAGCTCGCACTTAGGGCTACAAATGCTTTTCGGTCCGAGTGACATACAAAAGTTTTTCGCCTACCTGTTTGAAAGTTTAAAAAAGAATTCCAAAAGTTAAACAGTAACGTAACGTATTAGTAAATTAAATTGGCATATGTTAGAGGGAATGAATGAAAATGAAAATAACGCCAGACGTTTTTAGTAATTTATTAACTAAATTAACCTAATAATCATTACACTACATACAACACGGCCGTATAGTAAATGTTTTTATTATTATTGGTAAATAAAAGGAACAGGATATGACTTTTAATTAGGATGAGTAATTAATATATCATTGTATAATTTATTGAAATTACAATTTTCTTTTTATTAATTAATTGTCACAACCTCCATTTATACATACAATGACACCGTGAAAACGACAAATTTATCGACGAAGACATGAAAATCAAAGTTATGATCTAAGAAGCCTAGAAAAATTTGACGTATGTTTTTTATATTTTTAAAGGTTAAGTAAAAATATGTTTGAGATTACATTTTCCGTCATATTCAGTTGCTAAAAGTTTTATGAATGAGTTATATTTTTAATGTTAAAAACTAATGATTTCATTTTTGATGAAAATCTTTTTAGGATAATGCACAGGAGTGGTCAAAGTATGACAATTTAAAAAACAATTACAATTTTTACAGTATCTCCAACTTAACATAAATAAATCGTGCTTTCATCTAGTAGTAGTATAGAGGTTATGTATTTGACATAAGAGGGCAGTAGAAAGTTTGACATAGAGCCCCGCAAAGAAGCCTTAACTGCCCTCAAAACAGGACATTTAGAAAGCACTTTCTGATCAGGTAGGCGAAAAAAATTTTAACTTTGTTATTATCGTGAGGAAAGCGTTATGCTCAGTTGAAAACTGTAAATGTATACAATTTCCATTAGTATTAGTATTACTGAGTAAATGTACTTTATTCTGGTGCTAATATTGGTTTGGGAAAGTAAAATTATTATTATTACTATTATTATATATAGTTATATGCTATTCATAAAAGTCCTTGCAGTGATAACTAAAGTTGTTAAATAGCAAGGGTGCTTTTTCTTCGTATCTTTTTCCGTGACCGATTTCCTCTCAATCCGTATAAATTGAATGACAGCTAACATGAGCATAACTCTGTTCTCAAGCTAATATCAAAGTTACCATTTTCACCATAGTTTACCATCATATACTGCTTCATATCCACATAATATAAAAAAATCCATTTATGCCCATCAGAGATATTGACGTCCAAAGTTGCTCAAAAATAAAGAAAAGAGAATTTCGAAAGCCCATATATACTAAAATAGTGAAGTTTTAGATTTGAAATATTTTAAACATAAACTAACCTTAACTGTGTAGTTTTTTTTAAAAGAATGAGCGCTGATACTTCGCCATTATCTGGAAATATGAGACTCTAAAAAGCCGAAATTTTGCAAAAAAACGTGAAATTTCGGACTTAATTTGCGCCCATA
Organism: Agrypnus murinus; assembly: GCA_929113105.1. Classification (NCBI taxonomy): domain Eukaryota; kingdom Metazoa; phylum Arthropoda; class Insecta; order Coleoptera; family Elateridae; genus Agrypnus; species Agrypnus murinus. The sequence continues at coordinate 94,178,544 of OV816031.1, read as the reverse complement.
AGGAAACATCTTATAAAGTTTATGTTTAGAATAAGAAATGTAGCTCGAAATGTGAAGAATGCAATGGTTTTTACCGCGACTTTCTACGACCAACTGTTCTTGAGATATGAAGATTTTCGTTTACATAGAAAAGTGCAAGAAACGTCGTGCAGCACGAAACAAATATGGCTGCCGTAATTAAACCGAAAGGAATAAAAACAAAATAATAGTGGCTTAGAACTACCAATACATAGATATGGTAACACACCAAAAATTATCTTGTTCTGAGATGGTCGAGCAACCGGTGCGGGGCCACTTGGTTATGGTTTTAGGTTATCCGAGTTTCACCACATTTCCCGTTCTGAGCGTCAATTCCTAATTTGTAAAAGTTTTACTATCTTATATTTACAAGACTTAAAAAAAAATTTATTCAAATCGAAGTAGTTTGGACCGGTTCCGAGATAAAAACGTAAGGTTACTCCACTATTTATTAATTAAATTATTTGACATTTTTTATGTGAAAAATAAATTTTAGAAAAACTGCACATTCAAAGTTAAACAAAAAATACAGCTTAAGTCTCATAGTATTTGATTTTTTTTTCCAAAATTTTAGGAAAGTTGTATGTCTAATGTAACTTTGAACGAACAGTTTCTCTAAAATTAATTTTTCACGTAAAAAATGTGACATAATTTAATTAACAGACATAGTTTTCCAAAACAAGTAAAGTAAGCAAGTTTTTAACATTCCTAGAATATTAATTTAAAACCAAAGCTATTACTTTATTATATTATTTAAGAAAAAGACACATACGTTTTTTACGTACACTTGGACGTTAATCAGATATACTTCCATTTATATAAAGCATTAAACAGAAATTCAAAAAAACGATCTATACTATTTTTGTCGTACGATGCACGGTTCACGAGATATTTGATAAACGGTGTTTTCCAAGATAGCGGCTAGCACTCAACCGCCCCCGTCCCGACAACTTCATTCCCAACCGTTACATTCAGGGAACACCTCCGAACATTTTCCAACAAGAAAACCAATTCTGTAGAAGATTGCAGAAATAGATTACCCGGTCACTGGCCTACTATAACTATATAAAATTTCAAGTTTGTATGTCATCTAGAAGATTTACAACCCCCAAAGTGGCCGGGGTCTGACATTTTAACATTTTCTTGTTTTCATCTTTGCGAGAATTCTAAACCCAATAATTATACCAAATTTCAAGTTTGTATGCCATATAGAAGTTTTACAACCATCAATGTGGGTAGGGGGTTGAAATTTTACAATTTTTTTAATTTTTCCTTTGACAAGAATTTTAAACTCTGTAACTATGTCAAAATCTCTAGGTTGTACGTCATCTAGAAGTTTTATAACTCAAAAGGGGGTGGGAGGGTTGACATTTTAATATTATTGATTCTTCTCTTTAGGAAAATTTTAAACACTATAACCATACCAAATTTCAAGTTTGTATGTCATATAGACGTTTTACAACCCCCAATGTGGGTGGGGGTAGAAATTTTACCATTTTTTATTTTTCTTTTGACAAGAATTCTAAACTCTATAACTATGTCAAAATCTCAAGTTTGTACGTTATCTAGCAGTTTTATAACTCAAAAGGGGGTGGGAGGATTGACATTTTAATATTTTTGGTTTTCCTTTTTTGGAAAATTTTAAACACTATAACTACTTACACCTAATTTCAAGTTTGTTTGCCATATAGAAGTTTTACAAACCCCAATGTGGGTGGGGGGTAGAAATTTTAACACTTTTTATTTTTCTTTTGACAAAAATTCTAAACGCTATAACTATGTCAAAATCTCAAGTTTGTACGTCATCTAGAAGTTTTATAACTCAAAAGGGGGTGGGAGGGTTGACATTTTAATATTTTTGATTTTCCATTTTAGGAAAATTTTAAGCACTATAACTATACCAAATTTCAAGTTTGTATGTCATATAGACGCTTTACAACCCCTATGTGGGTGGGGAGTAGAAATTTTACCATTGTTTATTTTTCTTTTGACAAGAATTTTAAACTCTGTAACTATGTCAAAATCTCTAGTTTGTACGTCATCTAGAAGTTTTATAACTCAAAAGGGGGTGGGAGGGACATTTTAATATTTTTGATTTTTATCTTTAGAAGAATTTTAAACACTATAACTATACCAAAGTTCAAGTTTATATGCCATATAGAAGTTTTACAACCCCCAATGTTGGTGGGGGGTAGAAATTTTACCATTGTTTACTTTTCTTTTGACAAGAATTCTAAACTCTATAACTATGTCAAAATCTCTAGTTTGTACGTCATGTAGAAGTTTTATAACTCAAAAAGGGGTGGGAGGGTTGACATTTTAATATTTTTGATTTTCCTTTTTAGGAAAATTTTAAACACTATAACTATGCCTAATTTCAAGTTTGTATGCCATATAGAAGTTTCACAACTCCCAATGTTGGTGGGGGGGTAGAAATTTTATCACTTTTTATTTTTCTTTCGACAAAAATTCTAAACTCTATAACTATTTCAAAATCTCAAGTTTGTACGTCATCTAGAAGTTTTATAACTCAAAAGGTGGTGGGAGGATTGACATTTTAATATTTTTGGTTTTTCTCTTTAGAAGAATTTTAAACACTATAACTATACCAAATTTCAAGTTTGCATGTCATATAGACGTTTTACAACCCCCAATGTGGGTGGGGGGGTGTAGACATTTTACCATTGTTTATTTTTCTTTTGACAAGAATTTTAAACACTGTAACTATGTCAAAATCTCTAGTTTGTACGTCATCTAGAAGTTTTATAACTCAAAAGGGGTTGGGAGGGTTGACATTTTAATATTTTTGATTTTTATCGTTAGAAGAATTTTAAACACTATAACTATACCAAAGTTCAAGTTTGTATGTCATATAGAAGTTTTACAACCCCCAATGTTGGTGGAGGGTAGAAATTTTACCATTGTTTATTTTTCTTTTGACAAGAATTCTAAACTCTATAACTATGTCAAAATCTCAAGTTTGTACGTCATCTAGAAGTTTTATAATTCAAAAGGGGGTGGGAGGGTTGATATTTTAATATTTTTGATTTTCCTTTTTAGGAAAATTTTAAACACTATAACTATGCCTAATTTCAAGTTTGTATGCCATATAAAAGTTTTACAACCCCCAATGTTGGTGAAGGGTAGAAATTTTATCACTTTTTATTTTTCTTTCGACAAAAATTCTAAACTCTATAACTATGTCAAAATCTCAAGTTTGTACGTCATCTAGAAGTTTTATAACTCAAAAGGGGATGGGAGGGTTGACATTTTAATATTTTTGATTTTTTTCTTTAGGAAAATTTTAAACACTATAACTATACCAAATTTCAAGTTTGTATGTCATATAGACGTTTTACAAACCCCAATGTGGGTGGGGGGTAGAAATCTTACCATTGTTTATTTTTCTTTTGACAAGAATTCTAAACTCTATAACTATGTCAAAATCTCAAGTTTGTACGTCATCTAGAAGATTTATAACTCAAAAGGGGTTGGGAGGATTGACATTTTAATATTTTTGGTTTTTCTTTTTAGAAGAATTTTAAACACTATAACTATACCAAATTTCAAGTTTTCATGTCATATAGACGTTTTACAACCCCCAATGTGGGTGGGGAGTAGAAATTTTACCATTGTTTATTTTTTTTACAAGAATTCTAAACTCTATAACTATGTCAAAATCTCAAGTTTGTACGTCATCTAGAAGTTTTATAACTCAAAAGGGGTTGGGAGGGTTGACATTTTAATATTTTTGATTTTTCTCTTTAGGAAAATTTTAAACACTATAACTATACCAAATTTCAAGTTTGTATATCACATAAAAGTTTTACAACCCTCAATGTGGGTGGGGGGTAGAAATTTTACCATTGTTTATTTTTCGTTTGACAAGAATTCTAAACTCTATAACTATGTCAAAATCTCAAGTTTGTACGTCATCGAGATGTTTTATAACTGAGAAGGGGGTGGGAGGGTTGACATTTTAATATTTTTGATTTTCCTCTTTAGAAGAATTTTAAACACTATAACTATACCAAATTTCAAGTTTGCATGTCATATAGACGTTTTACAACCCCCAATGTGGGTGGGGGGTAGAAAATTTATCATTTTTTATTATTTTTTTTGACGAGAATTCTGAACTCTATAACTATGCTAAATTTCAAGTTTGTATGTCATCTAGAATTCTTACAACTCCCAAATAAAGTGCGGGTGTTGATTTAATAAAAAAATTTTATATTTTTTTTACGATAGTCTTAAACCCTATAACTATACCAAATTTCAAGTTTGTATGTCATCAAGAAGTTTTAAAACCCTCAAATGGAGGGCGGGAGTTGACTTAATAATTTTTCTAATTTTTTTTACGAGAGTCCTAAATGCTATCACTATCTCAAATTTCAAGTTTGTATGTCATCCAGAATTTTTACAACTCCCAAATAAAGTGCGGGGGTTGACTTAATAAAAAAAATTATATTTTTCTTTACGAGAGTCTTTAACCCTATAACTATATCAAATTTCAAGTTCCTGTGTCATCTGCAAGTTTTACAACCCCATAAGAGGGTGCAGAGGATGATATAACAACATTTTTTTATATATTTTTGTTACAACAATCTTAGACTATAACTGTACCAAATTTCAAGTTTCTGTGTTATCTACAAGAACCGTAATTCCTATAACTGTGCCAAATCTCAAGTTTGTATGTCATCTAACAATTTAGAAGTTATAAAGATTATTTAATTTCAATATTTTAATGCATAAGGAGAATTCCCATTTGAAATGATGTCACTGTCTGCCTCACAAACATAACTAAAAAATTTTAAATATAATAGGGGATAAGATAGTATTTTAAACAGCCAGATTTGTTATTAGCTAACAGCAACAGTGATTGATTAAATACTGAATGATAATATAATAATGGTTAACGTTTGTTTCAATCAATAAAGCTTTGAATTACGTGTAAATATCCCACACGTATTTTGTGAACGAAAGAATGCCTTACATTCTTATCTATCTTATTAAATCTTACGATCTTTTTAAAATTATCGCCCATTTGTAATAGCAATTAAAACCGGCTTAAACGAAATTTACATGACGCATAAATGAAATGTATTATTAAAAGTATTTATTAAATAGCTTTAACAAAATATAATATGTAAGAATTTTATCACTTTAAATGACGCAATCTTTACTCAGAAATACAATGCATAAAGTGAAGTCCCGTTGAAATGACGTCACTGTCTAGCCACAAAGCCATCAGTGTTACCAACACAATTCTTGTTAAATATGCGGACGCAGGGTAAACCTATGCCATAAATTTGTATACAAAAGTATACAAATCCTGCGCTATTAGCGCTGCGTGTGGCAAACGCCCGAACTACGATTTTATACACGAATCAGGAATGGGTGTCAAACTGCGCACAGCTAATTTTTACATTTTCGTCATCTAGACACTTTAAGCTTCATGTGGTGCAATTTTGAGGCACAAGTCACCCTGCGTCCGTATATCCGGACGCCGAGTGACTTCGGACGCTGCTTGAACCTAAGATTTTACATGGGGGGACGCTTGGTGGTGCCCTATAGATATATATATATATATATATATATATATATATATATATATATATATACATATATATATATATATATATATATATATATATATATATATATATATATATATATATATATATATATATATATATATATATATATATATATATATATATATATATATATATATATATATATATATATATATATATATATATATATATATATATATATATATATATATATATATATATATATATATATATT